>JARBWK010000003.1:62173486-62366512 GCA_030556195.1 Anolis apletophallus | reverse complement strand
ACCCCCATGAAGGAGCCAGACTTGGTAGGAGCCAGCTGGTGTGCTGATCCATGCATGTGAGGGGTGGAGCTACAAGTTGGAGGAGGCTGCTCCATTCCCCTCTTTCAGTTTGCCTCATGAAAACTGTTAACTGGGGCTGGCTCCTCTATTGCAACAGCTCCACTGTGAGTCCCTAGTGGAGAAAGGTGGACTATAAAGATGATGATGATGATGATTAGGCTTGTGCAATTCAGCTGAAAGACATTCCGGTTTTGGTATTTGAATGTCATAAAGCATCCAGATCCATTTTTCGGGAGCCTCCGGAAAATTGGCTAATGGAAATATCTGTTTTCGGCTAGGCAGACGAAAGATCTGGGAAGATCCGGCCAGTTGGTGGCAATGGGAAATTTTCAAGGCTACCCTTTCTGTTCCTGGAATCCTTTCCTTTCTTCCTTTCAAGGGAGCCTAGGTTTGAGCAACGAGGTGAAGGAATCACCTTTCTTGGGACCCTTTTCTTTCTTCCTTTCAAGGAAGCCTGGGTTTTGGCAATGGGGTTAAGGAAGCAGTGAAGACACATGTTATGGTGTTCTTCTACTTAGATTGGCCCAACAGGCAGGGCTCACAGGGAAACCCCAAATAGGTGGAGCCATCATCTGCTGCCACATGGTCCTGTAATGCAGTGTTTTTCAATCTTTTTTGAGCCGCGGCACATTTTTTACATTTACAAAATCCTGGGGCACACCACTAACCAAAATGACACTCTAACTTACTATATTGTACTATACCATTATACTGTAATATTATTAGTACTATTACAAGTAATATAAAATATATAATTTCAATATTGCATTATTTTAAAAAGTGTTATCTTGTATTACATTATAATAATATAAATATTATAGGTACTGTACATACAATATATTATCAATAAAGCACAGGAGTTAATCCTGACTGTTATCATTACTCTCATAATCAATAACGATATACACCATGACTGTGACAAATACCGATAATATAACAATATAATAGGATATACTAAGGGAAAATAATAATATTATGTTAATACATAGTTCATAATAATAATAATAATAATAATATAGCCCATGAGGTTCTTTCCATGTCATGTCACAGTCTCTGAGGTCCGGTAGGCCACTTGCGTACCTGCCCGGAGGCGGACCCCGTTGTTCCCGTTGTCGTGGCAGCAGTGAGCAAAGAGGCAGTAGAGCCGCGGGTAGGAGAGGAATATATAAGTATATAACTGATGCTCCACACCCTTCAATCTCAGTTGCTTGAGGAGGCTGCATCACTCTGCCTGTGAAGGTGGAGGTGGCGGTGCCGGCCAGGGCCATGCTCAGGCTCAAGGGCTCCACCGCCCCAGCCGGCCGGACCAGCGCCAGGCCTGCCGCCACGCCCAGCACCGCCAGGCACACCCACCGCCACATCACCTCAGATGAGGCACTTCCACTCCACTGGCATCCCCTCAGGGAAGGCGCTTCCGGTCCCACCGCCTCCGCCAGGTGGTGCCGGGTGAGAGTTCAAGGCCACCGCGACAGGATTGGCCCGTGGGGAATAAAGGGGCGTGGCTTATTCAATACTAAAGAGGTTCCAATTTCCTACGGCACACCTGATGATCACTCATGCCACACTAGTATGCCGCGGCACACCGGTTGGGAAACACTGCTGTAATGGACAAAAAATGTGACGGCTGGGCCCTTATTGTTATGGCCATCTAGCCAAGCTGAACAAGCCATATTGGTCAAAGGGAACTGGCCACTCTGAAACTCTGTACAAGCCTGATGATGATGATGATAATCTTTCAAAAGTTTCAGATCGAGCTCTGAAACCCAGCATCCCTTTCTGTTGGAGACTGAAGTTGAAGGTCTCTGAATTTAAAATACTTTGCCACTATGTTGTGGTATGACCCATACCCTCCTTTGTCCCAGCAATGCTTCCTTTCCCATGCACCCTGGCTCATACAACAGGAAACTTTATGCAGGGTGTGGTAATATTCCTTGTCAGATATAATGAAAGTGTCAACTTCACCAGCCTCCTATCAGTGCTAAAGGCAGGAAAGACAAGAGAGGCATTGTGATTGCTTGCTGGAGTTTACTGGATTAGGCATGTGTCACAAAATGACATCACAAAAGAAAACTACAAATGGGTATTTCCTATGTCAAGGTCTCATTCACTTCTGAATCAAATGGTAGTGAACTTGAACTTCAAATCTAGCTAACTTTGATATATTAAAGACATTGTGTGTGTGTGTGTGTGTGTGTGTGTGTGTGATTTAAGGGACAGAATGCACAATTTCAGGCCATTGAAATGACAAGGTACGCGAAACTGTAACCCTCACTGGGTGGCAGTTCCCATCACTCTTCATGTCTGATTATGCTGGCTAGGACTGATGGGTATTTGCAGGCCAGAAAATTCTGGAAGGTCAAGCATTTGTCCTCACTGCTCTAAATCTTGCATTATATCTGGGTTGAGGGCTTTAGCTCATAGTAACCTTTCTGACAATAAGAGTAAAAAGGAATACACAGGTTCTTTTACCTCATGGAGTCAAAACAACAACAATTAGTTTTCAAACACAACCAAATAATAATAATATTAATAACTACTACTACTACTACTACTACTGCAGCAGCAACAGCAGCAGCAGCAGCAACAACACCATCACCATACCCACCTCTTTCTATGGATGGAAACAACACATCACATCAGTTAAAAGAGCATATAAAACTAATAGGTATTAAAATCTATTAAAAACCTATAAATTATCATTAATCTGGATAGGCCTGCCAGAAGAGAGTGGTCTCCATTGCTGCTTTAAAAGGGTCTATTGAAAGCATTACTTTCATACTTTGTTGGTTATTGTGAAAGCAAAAAGATCTCATTTCCAAACTTCTCTTATTATTCGGTACAAAATTAAACCCTGTATTTGTTTCCTGTTACAAATACCTGCATGAAATTTATCTATGTTACACGGCTGCACCTTGAAGTATGGCTTAAGGCCAACAAAGAAAAAAAAGTCATGGAATAGTCTTTAGCCATAAGATATGGCTGCTGATATGCATGAAAGGTATGGCCAATATCACTGAAAGGGAATCACTTCTTTGCAGAAAGATGAATAAGGCCATCCATGCAACCAACATAGGAATGGTTTCTTTAATATAAGCAAGCTGAATATGGTTTATCTGCACTATATTCAGAAAAAAACAAAAGAAAGTTCTCCTTTTTGATGCATGATTGATTAATTTAATTAACTGTCTTCTACAAGTTGCAACGATGCTAGTGTATTGGCACTGGTGACATAAAGGGGACATTAGATAACACTATGTTTGCAGTGGGGATTGGTCAACAAACTGTTGTTTGTCAGATGCCAGCAGCCATATATTGCTTCTATCAGATGCAACATATCTTGGAATAGCAGTAATTAAGGAACACAAAATGCTTTTTAATGCCCTTCATGTGAGCTTCCTTTAGGCCAGTGTTTCACAAACAGTGTTCCTCCAGGTGCTTTGGATTTCAGCTTCCACAAATCCCAGCCAGTTTACCAGCTGTTGGGAATTTTGGGAGCTAAAGTCCAAAACATCTGGAAGAGCACAGTTTGAGAAACTCTGCTTTAAGGATCTGATTGCAATAGTTGGAGACACAAGGATTATAGATGGATTTTTGGTCATCTTCAGCATGGCTCTTCTTATAGAATCATAGAGTTGGAAGAGACCTCATGGGCCATCCAACAATCCAACACCCTGCCAAGAATCTCATTAGAGGCCCCTCCTACTATTGCTTAGTAGGAAGGACCTCTAATAAGATTTGTTTCCCCTCTTGGACAAATTATCTGATAAACAGGCAGACAGTGAGGTGAGATAGAAAAATCGGCCTCGAAGATTTCTAAAAATAATTTATGAAAGCAACATTCACAGTCAGGCCATGAGGCTTACACAAGACAAAATTTCGCATTGTAGCCTCAAAACTCAGCAAGAAAGGTGATTAAGAACACATTTTCATGCAACAGTTTTATCTATTGGCCTTATCTCTTGAGTTTTCCACTATCTGGTCCCCTGTCTCACATTCTCCTTAAGTCCTCTTTACTCTCTGGAGAGGCATCAGAAGCTCTCAAGAGTTTATTCTGAATCTCCCTCCCCTTTCAAATGTTTTATGGTATTTCGTGTGAATGTTTGAATGCCCCATTCTGGCAAACAATGAGCTGCCTAGCCATATCTTGTTCCATGTCTGTTTTTAAACAATATTTTAAAACATTAATAAGCCTTAGCATTATGATGTGCCTATGCTATCGAGTAATTGTATCTGTTAATTAATTATCCAGATGATGTCAATATTTATATAACCATGAAATATAGCTAAAAAGAAGGAAAGCAAGAAATTTAGGGCCTCACAGAATAAAGTATAGAAGCAGTGAAAAAAAATTGAACATCACAGGTTAGCCCCCAGCTTTCTCTCATCTGATTAGGAAATCTGCCATCTAGTGTCTGAAGTTGGTACTGCATATGGATCTTAAGGAGCTAAAATTAATCGGTTAATTTCAGACTATCCTGGGGTCAAACTATCCTGAGGTGCACACTAACAGGGTCTCTCTAGTTTCAGATGTGTAGGTCTTGAAGTTACGGTACCCAGATGCACATGTACATGTTCTATTTCTTAATTGTGGATGGCACTCAGTGCTCAACCATTTCGTACTCACAGAAATATTGTGCTGCCTGAAATGAAGGAAAAACATCATCCTCCCCTTCCATATAGAAACTGAGTGAAGTGACTGTTGAAGGCTTTAGCAGTGCTTTTGATGGTGCAGGACAGTTTGGGGGATAAAGGTAGGGTGTCTCTCTACTGTAGAATTAATGTAGTTTGGTACCACTTTGACTGCCATGGTTCAATGCTAGCGAATTGTGGGAGTTGTCATTTGGTGAGGCACCAGCACTCTTTGGCATTGAAGGCAGAAGAATTTGCAACTCCCATGATCCATTGCATTGAGACATAGCAGTCAAAATGGTGTCAAATTGCATCAATTGTACTGTGGAGATGCACAGTACAAGGAGATGTATGAAGGCTGTGCACTTCATACAGTCCTGTACTCAAGTATATAACTGATGCTCCACACCCTTCAATCTCAGTTGCTTGAGGAGGCTGCATCACTCTGCTTAATGATAGAACCAGCCCCAAAAGCCTGCTGTAAAAATCCAGCCACTTTATTACCTTAGGCAAGAAGAGGTTGACTATTTTCCCTCGATTTAATCTCTTTCCAGAATGAAGCATGATTTCCTCTTTACACTTTGCTGTTTGCTTCTGGCCTTCATTCAACTTCAGATAATCCAATGCTTCAACTTTCGAGTTATCCAAACAGTGTGTGTGTGTGTGTGTGTGTGTGTGTTTAGACAGAGGTATGATCAAACCAACGCCCAACACTCCACTGGGACACTATCCCAAATTAATTATCCAGGTTTCAGCTGCTTAGTCTTGCTAAAGATGTGAGTAATAATTTTGTTTAATATTAAATGACATATCTTTGAAAAATGCTTCTCTGCCTCTGGTGTAATACAGGCAAATGGGAACATGTTTAGGAAGCATAAGTGAAAATTCAGTAATGGAAAGAAAGGAAAATTGTCCAGACCTATCAGGGTGTAGTATGTGTTAGTCAGGAGAGGAAGGGGGTGGGAAGTAGGGGGAAAGCCAATGCTCGATGGTGGTGGAATTATAATAAAAACAATGTCTCTCTTAGGCTTCACTTAAAGAGGACACACTTTAGAAAAGTAATGGCTCAAAGTATTAAAAATGGGTGTCGATTTTTTTTCTCCAAAAAAGAGTAAAGTGATAGGTGCAGAGTGTTCTTAGCACCAAATGTTCGCCTCACTAGAAGAAAAGAAATATAAATAAAATTTGGTTATGGGTGCCGTTTTTATAGCTTAATCCTATTAATGTGGGAAAGTGAGGCAGGGTGACCGGATGCAGCAAACTGCCAAAAATACCTCCCTGCAATAGCATTAGCAAGATGCTACTCATGTGGACAATCTAGGGATTGGGAGTACGGGTCATTGAGCATTCTGATATTATAGCTACAATATTGTAGAGCGGTCTGGTATGGAAGGAGGTCCATAAGAGTGATACCCTGAGTTACCACACTGGGTGATACAAACCCTAGTGATACCACTGTAACCACAGGGGCTATGTTCCTGAACTTACTATGGAAACAGGAAACCATGAATAATAGTGAACTGTATTGACATGAACAATTTCTGCCAGATGTTATCAGATACTTTGTTGGATGCTAGTAGGTGGCTTCCAAGTCCATAAATATGGGGTTCATATTCTGCAATAATGGAATTCCTACAATTATAAGCTTTTTTAGGTGAGGAAAAGACAATGCATTAACTGTAACACTGGGAATGTGGTGCAGCTGGCCAAGTGTCAGCTGCATAAGATCTCTCTGACCAGTAGGTCATAAGTTCAAGGCCTGCCTGGGTCGAGGTCCGTGCTCGACCTTAAGTGTAGCCTGCTGTCAACCTTTGCAGCCCGAAATACAGTTACATTTGTCAAGTAGGAGATAAAGGCACCACATTAAAGTGGGGAGGCAAATTTTGACTGATTTATGAGGCCATTAAAGAACTCCAGGAATCGCTGAGGAATGTGGAAGAAACAACAAAGGGATGCTGGAAAACGCTAAGAGATGAGGAATGCGTCAGCTCCCCTTGGTGGACAGAAGTTTGCCTCTGTTCGTCTATATATGTCTGTATATGTCTATATATGTTGTCTATATATGTTGAACTGCAGGGATTGTCTGCAAGTATGTGTTCTGTAATCCCATCTGAGTCCCCTTCGAGGTGAGAAGGGCGGAATATAAATAAAGTAAATAAATAAATAACACATAAGATTCAAGCCACCATTGAGTCTGTGTTGATCATTTGGGAAGTACATTCCAGGACAGTAGCAATAACATTATACTCCCTGCTTCTTCTGCATTCCTTGGGGCCCTTTCACACAGCCCTATATCCAAGAATATCAAGGCAGAAAATCCCATAGTATCTGCTTTGAATGGGGTTATCCGAGTCCACACTCAGATAATGTGGAATTTTCTGCCTTGATGTTCTGGGATATAGGGCTGTGTGGACCCAGGGCCCTGGATGATTCTGAAAAGTTCATTAAGCAGAAGGAAACAGGCCGGAGCTTCTGCCCAGGTGGCTTCCACCCAGCATCTGCCATGTGAGACAACTACCTGATGACATAGCTAACCCTTGCAGGATCACTCTATCCATCTTTTATTAAACCCCATACTCAACTTCACCCATTATTTCTGCTGCTAGAACAAATATCACTGAACAGTTAAGATTTGTTAGTCAGATTTACTTACAATTGTGAGCTGAAAAGCAGTCTCAATAAAATAAAACTCAGACAACTCCTTAACAGTTTCTGGCAGTCATAAATGGCATCTTGACAGGTGTGTCTGTTTTGCCTTGCACAATAACTCTCTCATGGTAAGCAACACATCTTTCACCAAATAAAGGTATTACTCTTTTTATATACCTTCTTCCCCTGACATATCAAGGAACATCAGCTCTCACTTTCAGTATATGATAGCATCACTTATTGTGCACACCCTGGCTCATACTTTTTATTGGTTTATTACAGCTGTGGCTGCCAAAGCTGCTACTGAAGACAACTCCATACACATTTAACAATGTTCTCTACACATTGATATTGGAACTTTAAAATCACCCAGGCATGGTGACTGTTGGGCTGGAAAAGGCACATCTTCTGGTTCCACCCTTGTGAGTTTGACATCTAGTTGTATATTGTATTTTATTGCAATATTGCTGATGTTTTTGATTTTACTCTATTGTAATTTTTTGTTTGGGCTTGGCCTCATGTGAGCCACCCCATGTGAGTCCCCATTGGGGAGATGGGGGCAGGGTACAAATAAAGATTATTATTATTATTATTATTATTATAGTAGATATCTTCTATTGCCTGCTCCATCTTTAGTCCTTGGCCAATCTACTTCTGGGATGAACGGAAAAACCACAACTCTTTGCCACTGCTCCATGCATTGGTGAACATGAGAAGCAGAAGTGGTGAGAATCTCATTCTCTTGCCTCACTGTTACCTCTGCCCAGGGGAAGTTAGGGTTCCCAGGACCCTAGTCCTGTGTGTATCTACCCAATGATCCAACAACGTATACTGTAGATGCTGCAAGGTGTTGTTTATTTATTTTCCACCTCCTCCGCTAGCTCAGGACTGAAGGCAATTTACAAAGGGAAGATAAATGCAGCTAAAATGCCACATCATTAATAAAATATAATTAAGATTTATACAGATTCTTTATGTAGGGATTCAAACTTCCATGGCTTGAAAATATTTCCAAATAAAAGTGCCCAAAAAACAATTATGGATTTTGCCATCTTATCTAAGGGACTATGCCAGTGTATATAATGGAATTGGAGCATCCATGTTTTTTTTATTATCGGGGGGCTGGAACCAAACCCCAGTTGATACAAAATAGTAATACATATAAACAAGACTCTCTCACACACCCATCGTCTTCTCCTGAACATGTGGCCAATGATAACAAGTGCTGTAGCTATTGGTCAGTACTGATTGAGGTCACTGTATTTCTCTTGAGCCTCTCTTTTGATGGTGCTATCCAACAGTAGCAGTAACCAGCATTGTGTATGCAGCTGTTCCTTCTTAATATTATTGATCATATTACTCAAGCAAACACCAGTGCCTTGGCACATTGCTGAACAGAGAGTTATGTAACAAATTGCTTTGCAGGATGACAGCATGGGTCTTGCATGCAGCAAGAGACCAGCCATAACTTTATTCAGTATGAGACAGTTCCCCTAGGAAGCTTGTTTTGAATGTCACAAACAAGCAGCAAATAGACATTTATTCAACTGTTAATGTTGTGTTTTCATTACAAAATATGTGGATACGTATGTGTATGTGTGTGTTTATTAATTTTCAGGCACCAAAATAATTTACACTGCCTCAGGTAGTTTGGCGTTTTGGGGTGGCCCTCCCTGCCTGGAGGAGAGTCACTGTACCCTGATATTTACCTCTCTCCTGCACAATGCACTGCAGGAGAGAGGGAAACATTAAATCATTGCCCATAATCTATTTTTTATATCAGGGACATATAAAATATTCAATACAATTATTAGATTTTTAATTTTTTTAAAAAAAAAATTCATTATAAACACACCTCCCAAAATACAATAGTACACAAAGTGAGATTTCAAGTTAAAATACACACCCACATAGCATAGTAAAATACAATAATACATAATAAAATAATTTTACTGATGTAATTGTTACCTATAAACAGGAAGTGAGTTAATATGTCTCATAACCTAGATCACATTCTGCCTCAAGGAGGAAAATCACTCCTAGATTGCAATGCCATTAGTTGCTGCAACATAACGTGCCCCCCCCCCCTCTCTCTTGTATGCACAGAGCATCTCAAGAGATCTGAAGAAGTAGTTCAGTCACTTTTGGAAATATACTTTATAATGTTTGCAGTACAGTTCATAGAAGGAGGTGTGATATTGTATGGCTCTCAAACTGTAACCTTAATGCATTAGGTCTGGACATGAAACAGAGGAGCAAATTGATTTAGGTGGTAAAGGTTGAACTTTTGTAACAGTCTAGTTCTACATTACTGCCATTGAAAATTGATTTGGGATTTGAAAGTTGACAACATTTCACAGTAAATGAGAATGATAGTTAGGGCATTCTTCCAAACATGATACATGGGTTTCCACAATAATCCATGTTGGATTTATCAAGGAATATCTAGAACAAGGTGTCACAAATAGTGAAACTATCTAGGCAACATAGAAAAGTCTGACTTGCGTATTGCATGGATTTTGGGACCTTTGGATGTCTTTCCAACTTCTACCCAAGCAACAGAATTCTGTTGGGAGACAATAGAAGCACCACATTCTTCATCCCATTTAAGAGAGCTAATGATTATTAAAGACCTACATCCATATACATTAATTTTTTACTTTACAAATCTGACTTGAAAGCATTTTTAGATTTTTAAAATTCATGTAAAGCAAATCTCTTGGCTTTGTAGCAGTATGTGACTCATGAATGCTTTCTATTATTAATACAGATATAATTGATAATAATGTAAAAGTACTACAGCTCCATCTAAAAGCCATTCCCTGGTAATAGAGATGAAATGAATTGTGCTGTTATTCTGAAATGGGCTGTCACTACTTTGTAGGCATAAAAATATTTACTGTGATTTCTTTATATTTCGCGGGTTTTTTTCCTGATCTTGAGACATTAAAATGCAATGTTCAGACTGACAAACGGTAATTTGTCTTCTCTTCGCCCACCCAGGGAATCTAACATGTCTCCAAATCTCCAAATTCAGATTTCCTAATCACTGCATAATGTAGTATTAGTCACTGTAGGAGGGCTATATTTCATATGATGTGACATATGAAACACTAAGCAAGTATATGTGGAAAAGGGGACTGCTGCTTACAAGAAACCGCCATGCTTCGCAATTCACTGTTTTGGCACACTTCCAAATGCTTCCTCCATTGTCTTTTTAATGGTCCTCATTCAGCCACTGTCACAGTACAGCAATTTAATGTGGAGTTTGATATTTCACACCTATCTGCTGCTTGGCCTTAAGACAAAGTTCCAAAGCATCGTAGTGATATTCCTTGCTGTGTTAATCGAGGGCTGACACAAACATACTGCAACAGACATAAAGGTCCAAGTAGCTGCAGTAACCTGGAGCTATTGAGTTATAGATAAAAGTGGTATCTACGAAAAAAAGATGATTACTTTTTTTGTTCTAAAGCTGGGGAAAATGCCACTTTTGCGTTACTGCTTTCAGCTTAAATAAAATATCTCCGATTGAAGTAATTTAGAGTTGGCCTGATTCCGCCTCTCTCTTGACCTCCATCTGGTTTCTGTCTGCCATTAACTCCTCCTTTTGCTTCAAAACTCCTCTTTCTCCTGACTGCATCTCCGCAAGGATGTAAATCAATGTCTGCCAAATAGCAAATCTCAAATTTTAAACATGCAAATTATTGTCTGTGGGGAAGCTGGAATGATGCCATTCAGCTGTAAGGTCATTATACTTACATGTACCAGGTGATGTAATGTCTTCCTATCTATTATGGTTGGTACCCCACATTCCAGGAAGATAGATGTAGGGAGAGCAAATTCTATCTTAAGCCTGAATAGTGCATAGGTTAGAGCTGCCAGCATAAGCAGAATGATATGTCTGCCTCGGGCTGCAAACATCAGTGGTGGCCTTTTCCTGGTCACTCTGTACACATCTGTTCTCTTTTGGAGAACAGAACTCAAAGACAACACAACCTTTGTGGGCTTCCTATTCACAGGTGTGGTGAAACACATGACTCCATAACCAGAGTTCAAGTCAAGTCAATTTCTGTCTTCAGACTGGGGAGGCCACTATGTTGTCTTTTAGTTCAGGCAGCAAAGTCTTATGGGCTGCCCCTGAAAAGTAGAACAAGTTGCTCACCATTTATTTCACTTATGTTTCCTTGCCTCCCTTTGCTAAAACAGAACACCCAAGCTATGTCTTGGATATGAAAACCTGTCCCCCCCCCCACACAAACACCTGATTTTAGGCCTGTTTCTAGGGTTCTTTGGGGCACTGATTTAGAAAATTGTATAGGATAGATCAAATCACCTCTAGTTGTCTCTATTTTCTATGCATGAGCAAATGAAGACATATATCACATAGGTTCTCTATCTCAAACATTAAAGTGGATAGGGGGAAACTGGTGCCATTTTTGGAACCAGCAGGTCAAATATACCCAGAAACAGGGCTAACACCTGAGTCAGCAAAATGTGTGTTGGGCAGTGTTATCATGCATATGCAACATTTTATAAAAAGTAAAGGAGCAAATTTGAAACTATTTTCATATGTGACTTTATGTTATTCCATGATTGAGTCCAGGTTGAGCCTTTGGGAATCTGACTTAAACTAAAAGGCAGTTTTTGTCAGAATATTGAGCTCCTTAGCTGTGTGGAAGAAAATACTTCTGCAGACCCAGAATGAGTACAGAATGAGCTTTACTGGCACAGACAAATTCCACAGACATCCAACACTTAACATCAGCCACATGGGAAGGAAGAAGCTGGCTTGGAGCCTCCTACATATACTGGACACAGAGTCTTGCATCATCTCTCTCTTTAACTCTTTCAGCACCCAGACTCCAGTTCAGCACAGTCACTAGTAGGCTGATGAAATCCAGGCACATAGATTGCATCATACATACATTGCATCATACATTGCACCTCATTTACATTTCATCTAATACACAAAACATAATACATTCACAATCCCCCTCTGAAATGTAAATGTCTGTCCTGCTATATACACAATATCTAAGCATATATCTTCACTTCAATTCTGTTCATTTTTAACCTTTTTTGAACCACTCCTCATTACAATTACTTAGTCAATATAATTTTATCTTACCAGAACTAGCATTTCCATCATTACGTTTCAATTCTACAGAGGGTACTTAATATAATATCTAATGGTGCATGCAATTCTCCAGTGGGTGACTACCAACTCATTTAATTCCTTGCAGTGTCCTCAATATTCTGTTGCAATAGGACATTATGAAAATTCAAACAATGAGTAGTATGTGGAATCCCATGGGTTGGGTAAGCAATAGCTATGGCCTCTCTATAGGTTTAAAAGCTGATAGCACAGAGAGAGGACATGGAACTGCATGAGCAGAGCATGTCACCCGGCTAATACAGGATCCTGGCTTATGGTGTACAGCAGCAATGGGATATGTAGTGCAGCCAGTTGTGCTACACATTCATATACAGCCCTTGCTTTTAGTGTTAATTGGGTAGGCACAGCACTAGTTGTACATTGTCCAATAAATTAACTCAAAGCCATGGTACCCAATGCAATTGTGGCATCCACTATACATACACAGCTACGAGCTAGCTATGCTGGCACATATGTATGTTATACCAAAAGTTTAGAGGACCTTGGCTTTTTTATGGGGTGGTGGGGTAATGATTAACATTTACTTGTTACTTCCAAAAAGTGTACTATGTGTTCATTTGGTAAAAGTCATTCTGTGTAATCAGTGTTGGGTGAGCAGTCATTTTGGAGATTTTTCCTTTTTTGACCATTTCCCTAGTTTGTGGGGTTTAAAGATAATAATGAGCAAATAATAAAAAAAGTAATTCTTTACTTGTAGAACAACACATAATGTTAATGCTAATGCACTTGGGGAAAATAGTTAGATTTGTTTTTCAAGTCATGTTTTATCTCTGGTAGGAAGCTTTTTGTGCTGCAATTTCATGTCAAGAATATATCAAATGGGCCACTGTGCAGCCTGAAAGAGAAGGCTCCTTAGTCCAGGAAATTTTATGTGTAGGGATAATCCTTACTTCCGCAGGAGATCCCACTGACGTCAGCTCCAGAAACAAGTGATAACAGGCAGAGTTTTATGGATGAGAGGAAATGATGGCCAAGGCAAGTTCTGATGTGTTGGACCATTATGTCAAGCAGAATCCAAGGGTTCTGGCAGTAATTCTTTCAGCAAGAGTCACATTCTTTCTTGATGAGAGCTTCTGAAGTCATTAGATACACACAGACACACACACACACACACAGAGCAATTTTCAGGCAGAACCCAAATTGTGGAAAGATACTATAATACTGAATAGATTTAATAAAAACAATTGAACCTATTGTATTTCATGGTTTGATTTCTGCCTTCCTTAGTGATGTCACTTGATTTGTTGTATGCACACACACACATACACACACCCCACGAGCCCAAGGTCTGGGCTGCAACTGCACCTTAAATTCAGAGCTCAGAATACAGCAAATAAATATTTTTGACCACCATTCCCATTATCCTACAGCCAGCATCATTACTGTCTACACTGTCTAAGGGAGTCGGTGAATTGTACCAGTGTAAGAAAACATCCAGGGAGAGGGGTGAGCTCCAGCTGTTAGCCCCAGCTTCTGCCAACCTAGCAGTTTGTAAACATGCAAATGTGAGTAGATCAATAGGTACTGCTTCGGTGGGAAGGTAACGACACTCCATGCAGTCATGCTGGTCACATGACCTTGGATAATGGCTTAGACATGGAGATGAGCACCATCTCCCAGAGTCCCACATGACTAAACTTAAATGTCAGGGGAAACTTTTATCTTTCCTAAGAAAACATATGCATACCTAGACACACAGCATATACACACACAGCATACAATTTGGAGTTTGAACTTTGTAAAGGGATGGAGGCACAAACTGTTGTGCTCCTATATAACTGATGTGTGTTTTTTGTGTTCTTTCAATTGCTTTAAGAGAAAGGGGGAAACTCCAAGAGCATTTATGCTGTACTATTCTTTGAAGAACAAACCTCGCCTTCCCTTGCTGCCCCCTTCTCCCAGCCCTGCCCTCATGGCATGCCTTTACATGATTGGTAAGGAAGTTATTTTGGTATGCCCATAGGGCACTCAAAGTAGCTTTGTGAGCTATGAAATACAAGACCATTCTTTTTAAAAAAGCAAACTTAACATGAAAAAAAACCTACCGCAAACAGATGTTAAAGCAGAAAAATAAAAGATTGTGCCTAAACCATGATGAAATATTGCTTACTGCTAAAACAGTGGTTCTTAACCTGTAGGTCCCCAAGTGTTTTGACCTAAAACTCCAAGGAATCTCAGCAGTTTACCAGCTGTTAGGATTTCTGGGAGTTGAAGGCGAAAACATCTGGGGACCCACAGATTGAGAACCACTGTGCTAAAGCAAAAGCCAATCAAAAGGTATAGATCTTTGCTACAAGGCATGAATCTTAAAAGTCTGTCTGCAAGGAGGATAGTATTTCAAACTTCAGGGGATCTAATAAGGCAGGGATGCCCACACATTTTCAGCATGTGAGCTACTTATATTAAAACCAAATCAGAAAGATCTACCTACCTCCTCAAGGCTGGAGAGGGGAGGGGGCAGGATGGGGCTTGGCCAGAGGGGGCGGAGCCAAGCTGCACCAAGCCCCTCCCCCCTCCCCCTCTGGCTTTGGAGCTCCCAGCAGCTTTTCCAGGCTTGAGGATGGCAATGCCAAGCCAGTGGTGACATAGCTAGCACAAGGCTGGCTTGGCACTGCCATCTGCAAGCCTGGAGAAGCTGCTGGTAGAGCGGAAGCCACAGGGGGCGGAGCCAGGTCGCACCAAGCCCCGCCTCCCCTCTGGCTTAGGAGCTCCCAGCAGCTTTTCCAGGCTTGAGGATGGCAATGCCAAGCCAGAGGTGGCATAGCTAGCACAAGGCTGGCTTGGCCCTGCCCTCTTCAAGGCTGAAGCAGCTGCTGGGAGTGCCGAAGCCGGGGTAGGTGCGGGGCTTGGCGTGGCCTGGCTCTGCCCCCTCTGAGAAGTGCCCCATCCGGCTGGGATTCACCTCCTTCAGTCCCGGGATCAACTGGTCGATCACGATCGACTTCCTGGGCAGCCCTGTAACAAGGCATAAGCTGCTATTTTTGAACATGAACAAATGACTCAATTTGTTTCAATAGTACTGACAAAGAGTAGTTCTGGGGCTGCGTGTGTACCCCCACATTTCCCCAGTTGTTTCTGTGGGCCCAAGCTCATTCAGATTCCCAGACTGTGGCTCTCAAATTCCTTGCAAACCTGGAACATGGTCCCACCCGAAAAATGTTATCTCTAAGGAATATGTTGCACTTGCATGAAAGAAATGATGATGATGCCATCATGATTTACATGAAAATTCAAACAGCTTCTTTTTTTGGTGACTATAATTTGTATGCTGAGCCTACAGTGCAGTCATATGCAGATATAATCAAAAGAAAGTTTCATTGAATTAAATATGATGCATTCCTATCTCCAGAATAGGAATGTAGCCTACGAAGCTGATATATTGATTTAGATTGTATTTTAATTATGGTCCTTCAGTTCTATTCTTGTGGTAATCCTGTCATAGGTTTCTGTTGACAAGCTTTATTCAGAGAAGGCTACCATTCCCTTTATCTGATCAAAGACCAATGTGCAATAGTAGTTGGAGTACTAGATTAGGATTTTGAAGGTATATTTACACAGATTTTAGGGTGAAACCACCACAGATGGAAGTAGCTTCATTGTGCAGATGATTATATTGTAAGTCCCGAAGCCAGGTTGGTGTCCTCAAATGAATTCAAGGATACACATCATCCATTGCTTGACACCCACATGCATTTTTTAAAAACTCAGTCTCAAAGCACTGCGCACGTGCAGATCAGCAGAGTACTTTGGGTGAAGACACAGTAATTTGCATTCTATACAGTTGCTTTTGATGTGTAGTGTGGTTTATACTGGAGGATGCTGATGCACTTTAAGGCCTATATGTCAGAGTATCCATTGAGTTTGCTTATGCTGGTTTAAAGAGCTTAAAGTGTGCAGTAATGTGGATTCATGGCACGTATTATGTAAACATTGCACACACACACTGCCTTCAAACTGCATTAAATGGTCAGTGTAGATGTGCCCTGGGAGACCAGAGTGCAAATTCCCACTCAGCAATGGAAACCCATTGGGTGGTCTTGGCTATGGGATGGGGTGTGTTGACCTTCTGCCTGGGTGATTTGATTACTCTGTTTGAGAGATCTGCTAAACTTTCTGACATTTCCTAACAGAATAAACACACAAAAGATTGCTATTGGAAATAAACCATTACAGAGTTCATGTTTAAATACTTTGCTTTATATGTAGAAAATTGCTCTGTTATAAAAAAAAGACATTGTAATGTTGCTCTCTTGGTCTTTTCTACATGTAGACAGTTGTCACCTAAGGGTGTGTGGACAGAGATGGTGAAAGACCTTGCAAAACTACAACTCTCATGATTCTATAGTCATGGCAGGTAAATTAGTGTCAAGTTGCATTAATTCTACAGTGTACATGCAACCCTATGCTGTATATTTCTAATTATGTTTTAAGTAGTGTGGTATGTGTGAATTGGAGCCATGCTGGCAGGGCTGTAACACATCTGGATTATTCTGTATGTAAATTGGTCTCACTCTTAGACAAAGCTTCATTTACATATACATTTTTCACAAACATCTCCAGAAGGAGGCAAACAAAATATCTCATTTGGATTCCCACTCACATAGATCAAGACAATTGTGAAGTTTATACATGGAACTATTGTTGCAATTTCATGGGTCTGTGCAGCTGAGATAACAAAGTAAAATCTGGAATGCACTCGCTCATTATTTGCTCTGCCAACTCAGGCATTTTCCCAGCATATTCTCTATGCTCCTATCATCCTTTCCTAGCAGTTCAAGAATAATGTAAAGTATTCTAAAATGTAATTCAATGTTCAACATATGCATATTGCAAAGATTCGTGATGTGTTTTGGAGTGGGGTGGGAGAGTCCAATAATTTAGACAGCAGCAATTCATTGCTAATCATAGTTGATCAGTCGATATAGGTGACTGATTTGGGGGGCAAGCAATTCTTTGAATATACATAATCATTATATAAAAACTGTTACAGAGTTTCAGCCCTGTTCTCATTTACCTTGACAAAAAGTGTCATTAAATTCAAACTGTGTTTACACTGGTCATGTTATTCTGTTGTATATCTGCCTTAGAATGGCCCCAGATTTAACATGAATGTGCTGAATCCGGGGCTGGTGTCTATTCAGGCTATAACCTCATCACCTAGTTGGGTTGTTGTCTCATCTCCTGTGTTGCTATCATCATTCCCCAGTAGCCAGAGAGCTCTGTGTGAGTGTCTGGCCATCACAGTTGTGTCTGCTGATGTCAGAATGGACCAGCAAGAAAGAAAGGGACAGACCTGACATTAGCAGATGTGACTATTTAGGCACTTGCATACAGTGATCAGTACATGAAAAGAATGGAAGTGTCCACGTAGATAGAGGATTGCGGTGATCCAGCTGTTGCAAAGCCCCAGGATACTCCAGAGTTTCCAGCAAACTGGTGGCTCTATGGTCAAACTCCACTGGAAGCTGACTATAAAATCAATCTGGAGGACTAGACAGACTACTTCTTCAGACATGGCTAAGTCTTCCAGCATGAGTTTATTATATGCTTTGATTTGAACTCTTTGACAGTGTTCATTTCTGGTAAGAAAATAGGTTTCCAGGTTATACAATCAATCCTGTTATACAAAGGGTTCTGTAAAGGATCCTTCTTGTAATTTATTTATTTATTTTATTTATTTATTTTATTTGTTCTTTCTTGTATTCCGCTCCTCCCAGCAGGCTCGGGGCAGATAACATCATAAAACCGGCTGACATGTCACATTCATGACGCCGTACAATAAAACAGCATAAAACAACATAAAATACACATTGGTCCCGAGTGTAACAATTGTGTCAGGCCATGGCGTTCCAGGGTCCGGGTACTGGTCAGAAAAAGAGTACATTTGGCTTATTCAGCCTAGCCAAAGGCCAATTTGAACAGGGCGGTCTTACAGGCCCTGCGGAATGAAATGAGCTCTGTGGCGGCACGGACATCATCTGGGAGAGAGTTCCAGAGTACCGGGGCCGCCACGGAAAAGGCCCTCTGCCTTGTCGCGGACAAGTGGCAGGTGCGGACTGATGGAACCAGGAGGAGATTAGACTCCCCTAAACGTAGTGATCTCGGGGGTACATATGGGGCAAGGCGGTCCCTCAGGTACGCAGGCCCTAGGCCGTGTAAAGCCTTAAAGGTTAACACCAACACCTTGAAGGCAATTCGGTACTCAACAGGAAGCCAGTGCAGCTGCCGAAGAATGGGCGTAATATGCTCCCTTACCGACATTCCCGTCAGCAAGCGAGCTGCGGCATTCTGCACCAGCTTGAGTTTCTGAACTGTCGCCAAGGGAAGGCCAACGTGAGGCGTTACAGTAGTCTAATCTCGAGATGACCGTCGCTTGGATCACCATGGCCAGATCGTCCCTGGAGAGGTAGGGTGCCAGTCGCCTAGCCTGACGTAGGTGAAAGAATGACGCCCTGCTGGCCGCAGAGACCTGGGTCTCCATGGTCAGCAGGGGGTCCAACTGAACACCTAAGCTCTTAACAACAGGCGACGGGTTAAGCCGTTCGCCGTCCAGGGTAGGCAACCGGCACCCACCCCCCCAGGCCGGCCGGGCCACAAGATCTCCGTCTTCGACGGGTTCACCTTCAGCCGGCTGGTCCGCAGCCAGCCAGTCACGGCTTCGAGGCACTGATGGAAACAATCGGGTACGGTGTCCGGCCTGCCGTCCATTCTCAGCAGAAGCTGGGTGTCATCCGCATACTGATAACACTCCAGACCAAAGTCGCGGGCCAGCTGGGCCAGGGGGCGATATACACGTTGAATAATAAGGGGAGAGGATGGCCCCTGGGGGACCCCACAATCAAGTGAGGATCTCCGGAGACCTCCCCGCCCCCTCCACACGTTGTCCCCGGCCCCGGAGGAAGGAGGCCACCCATTTAAGGGCGGTCCCCCCGACCCCGGCGCCGGCTAAACGGTGGGTTAACAGAGCGTGATCTACAGTGTCGAAAGCTGCCGTCAGATCTAACAAGACGAGCAGTGCCGATCCACCCTGGTCCAGCTGGCGGCGAAGTTGGTCTGTAATGGCGACAAGCACGGTCTCCGTCCCGTGCCCAATACGGAAGCCGGACTGGTAGGGATCAAGTCCAGCTGTGTCTTCCAAGAACTGCTGCAGCTGATCCGCTGCTGCCCTCTCAATAACCTTGCCTAAAAAAGGCAAGTTGGAAACTGGCTGGTAATTGGAGGGAGCCGAAGGATCTAAATTCGGCTTCTTCAGCAGCGGTTCCACCATTGCCTCTTTTAATCCCCCCGGGAAGACTCCTTGCTCAAGGGAGCTATTTATGATCGTGCCTAGGGGGCCTCGTAACCCCTCCCGGCAAGTTCTAACAAGCCAGGAGGGGCACGGGTCGAGGGAGCATGTAGTTGGTCTGGCTGCAGCAAGTAACTTGTCGACAGCTGCTGCGTCCAGCAATTTAAAACGGGTGAAGGTGGGCCCGCCGAGTGGCGGCGGGGTCTCGAGTTCACTAACTGTATCAAATGTGGCTGGAATGTCCCGGCGGAGGGTTGAAATCTTGTCGGTGAAATAACTCTGAAAAGCCTCAGCGGAGGGAGCCAAACCCCTATCATTTGGGACAGTTGGGATTGCTGTCAACGACCGAATTATCCTAAACAATTGCGCTGGGCGCGAGTTAGCCGACTCTATCAAGGAAGAGTAGTAGACTTTTTTGGCTTCCTTGATAGCATGCTCATAAACCTCTTTAAACTGTTTATAAGCCGATTTCGACACTTCGTCACGGAGATATAGGCCTACTGTGCTAGAAAAAACAGCTTTCTCCTTTCAGTATCACAGTACTAGTGGAATATCAAGCCAAGAAATATCAAGCCAACCAAGGGAAGAAGGATTTTGGAGGAAGTCAAAATGGTAAATATAGTTATTCAGAGGCTTAAACTATATTGCATTTGTATTTGAGGTATGGACAGAATAGCTGAAAATATTCAAAAATGTTTGAAAATGTGTTTCTCAACATTGAGGAACCCTGATGAGGAACATACTGGACTAATGAAAATTGTTGCAGAGTGGGATTTAGTGTACACAAAATCTATTTGTTGTTGCTGCAGAAAATAGCATTTTGTGCGCAGAAAACGGCACTGAAACATGATTTTCTGTGTAGAAAAAGCTATTTTCTGTACAAAGCAGACATGTGCAAAATTTGCACAGAATCTGATTTGCAAATAATCTTTCTCACATGAGAGAAGAATTGCGGGGGTTTTTCCATAAAGGAAATTAGTGAAGCATTTCATCCCCATTGCAGTGATTATTACAACACAGAAGCATCATTGGGTCCATATTGGTTGGGAACTGCATTTGAATTAAGCAGAATCATTATTCATTTACCAATTGTTTTCTCTCTCTTAATTTATCTTATATTTTGGGTTTTCTGTTAAGGATTTGAATTTTCTGGATCTCTGGACTGTAAGAACGAATTGCGATTGCATTATCTAAGACTTTAGGTTGTACATTGTGGGAGGGGAACCTTGGCTTTTCAAGCTCAATTTTGAATATCTGGCAGTAGGCTGAAATGGGAAAGGCTCTCTAGAAATGGCTTTTGCTTCTTTTTTGTTGAAAACTTTCATTAGGTTATAGCAACTATAGCAAACATCCAGAAGGGACATAATTTTCTTTTCTCTAGGAGTACCTGTAGCTGTTAACCTATCTATTACTTTGTTAGGCCATCATCTGCTGTTTGCCTGTACTTTGCACCCCCAACTCTATGTCTCTTCTGTCATACTTCTTTTGTATTTATCCCCCCCTCCCCCTACACAGCGGATCTTGGTCAAGAAAGGATTATAGGGTTCCTCTGAACTGGTAATGTTTCCATGCATTTTCTGACCTGCCTTCTTCCTCACTGTGTCCTTGTTGGTACCACTGGCATGTGGATGGATAAACAGTTCGGAAAACAATGGGAAAACAGCCTCAAAAATGCTCTTTCTGGTTCTCTGTATAAAACTCGACATTCCCTTTCAAAGCTTTCAATTGGGAAAAAGTTCAACCATGTTATCATTTTTATTCTTTAAAAAATGAAGCCTGGGGGCTAGTGAACGGATACATAATCCTCCTGAAATTGTCTTCAAATGTCTCTCACAAAAACAAACAGATTACACTGGCCAACATACATTTTAATGCCTCTAATGTTAGAAATGGTACCAGTTTTCCACCATCAGCTCAAGTTTTTGAGATACAGTACATACACCATCTACCAGCCGTCATCTGTCACTCACAGAAGATCATGATAACCGTTTCTAAGAAAAATAGAGTTGATGTGGTTTATCCAATGCAGTTTTCTGAATCAGCGCCCCAAATTATCTCAGGAGCATACCCAAAAACCAAAATACCAAGATTTATTTGGGATGAGCTCTGTTACGCATATTTTGTAGTTACAAGAAATATAGGGATATGTCATGCTACCTGAAACCCATGCTGTACCTACTGGAGTTAATGCAGTTTGACATCACTTTAATTGCCACGACCCAATTCTATAGAATCATTGGAATTGGAATTTGGTGAAACACCAGGACTCGTTGGCAAAGGAAGTTAAAATTTTGTAAATCCATAACTCCCATGCTTTTATAACATTGAGTGGTGGCAGTTAAAATGAGGCCAAACTGCTTTAAGTCTTCACTATAATACATCTCTATTGAGACCATTGGTGGAATTAGCTCAAGATTTTTGATATCAATATAGGGTTTTTAAAAGGTGAAATAAGGGATTACTTGTTTTTATTTAATAGTTCTGCAGAAGAGGGAATCTGAATAGGCATTAAACAAGATATCTGTTATCTCCCCGTAACCTGACAATCCTGTACTGCTTAGAAGAAATCTCCAGGTGCCACTCACACTATGTTATCATACTGCTATTATTCCACTTAAACTGCCATTGTTCCGCCCTATGGAATTATGGAATTGGCATTTAGGGCATTCTCAGCCAGGGAGGTCTTCTGGTGCCTCTGACCAAACCCCAGGATCCAATAGGAAGTAGTCCTGGTTAGGTCCATCGGAATGCTTGTAAAATCAAAGTGAATTTGGATTAAATTCGCTTTGAAGCAGTTTTGAAGCGATGTAAGCAATACAGAAGTGAATTTTCCATTTCAAAGCCGCCACCGCCATTTTCGGAAAAGAATCGGCGGGTTTCCCTTCCCTGGCCTTCCTTTCCGTGTGTAGTTCTCGCCTCATTTCTGACGCGGAGGGAAGGGCCTCCGCGTCCAAACTGGGTGTTTAACCCAGTTGGGTCGCGGATGTCTTTCCCTCTGTGTTAGACCTAACATGAAGGGAGGGAAAGACATTGACTTCTAAACTGGGTTAAACCCCAGTTTGGACGCGGATGTCTTTCCCTCCCTCTGCGTTAGACCAAATGGGGGGTTTAACCCAGTTTGGATGCAGATGTCTTTCCCTCTGTGTTAGACTTAACGCGGAGGAAGGGAAAGACATTGGCGTCCAAACTGGGTGTCTTTCTTTCTGCGCATACATGTCTGCCATTAACAAAGCCATTCCAAAATTTCAGAAGGCATTCAGCGCCCCCTACATCCGGAACGAGTTTTGAACCATTTTTGTTTTATCAACCAGGCCTAATAGGAAGCAACTAAAGCAGTGAAAGTGGAATCATAGTGCTAATGACGGTTTACAATGAAATGGCCCCATGGTTTGAAGCAGAAATTCCTTCTTAGCCCTCCTTGGAGATAATATGGCTTTCTGCATTGCAAAATCTGCATTGTACCACTGAACCATGTCTGTAAAGGTGCCTGAGGAAAATGCCATCTTAAAAACATTCTTCTGTAACAGTAAGCATTTTAAAATATGGAAGAAGTTTAAAGTAA
Source organism: Anolis apletophallus (assembly GCA_030556195.1). Lineage (NCBI taxonomy): Eukaryota > Metazoa > Chordata > Lepidosauria > Squamata > Anolidae > Anolis > Anolis apletophallus. The sequence continues at coordinate 62,343,148 of JARBWK010000003.1, read as the reverse complement.
AGCATACAAGAACACCAAAATTACTACAATATGGTTTCTTTCTCAATTCTAAAAAAACAAAACAAAAATACTATTTCAGATGAAATAAGAACATCTCTTCCAGGAGGACGGGATTTGCTTGCATCTTGTGGTATAAGAAAAAATAAACGTGAAAAAGAAAACAATTCCCCGTCTTTGCTTCCTTGGCTGCTTACTTTGCCCCAGGGCCAGATTGCCTGGCAGTTCTCTCTCCTGCTTTGGCTCATGTATTCACTGGTTCCCTCCCTTTTGGGTATGAGAGAACAAGGGGCCTCCCAGCCTCTGCAGCTGTTTCATTTCTTTTTCTGTTGCTAGTGGTCATTATTTGCCCTAGTAGCATCTATCAGCCTGATGCAAGGCTCTCCTTTCTTTTTTGTGATGCCACTCAGAGTATTTCAAGGTTTAACCAGTGTTCTGCTTTAACAAATACATGAATATCTTATTTGTGTGTATGTGCCTTCAAGCTGCCTGTCAACCTGCGGTGGCCCCATAAATTTCATAAGGCTTTCTTAGGCAAGGAACATAATTGGTGGTTTTGTCAGATCCTTCCTTTGAAATATAGCCTACAGCGCCATTTACTTGTCCTGAAAAGTCACCATCCTATCAAGGTTATTTGCCAAGGGCCTCCCACCACCAGAGTGACGTAACGGAAAAATCCCTCTTCCATGTCCTCAGACTATTAGCGAATTAGTATGTTAATAAGTCCAATGAACATTCATGTGACCCATTTTTGAGGTTGTTGTGTAATCTGAATCCTCCACCAACTCTTCAAAGACCAAACCCTACTCCAACCCCACATTTTAGCTGCTTATCCCTGTCCCAATACAGACATTGGCTGGCTAGTTGACAGAGGTGAGGAAGTGGTGTAGTATGTGTCTATGTTTCTATAGCTTGATACAAAGCAATTGACACCATCTTCCAACTCCCCTGGAAAAGACTGTTACTGTGCACCAGCCGCAGAAACATGAGCCAGATGCTTCTGTATTGCATCCCACCTGCACTATTTACAGTCAGTCAGTGGTTATCTTGAAAGGGTGGCTGCAGCAGAAAAAGGGTAGGTTATATGTGGGTGTATGAGAGGATGTTGTATTGATGTTGTCGGACTTGACCACGGTGGTCCATGCCTTAGTTACCTCTAGATTTGACTACTGCAATGCGCTCTACGTGGGGCTTCCCTTGAAGACAGCCCGGAAACTACAACTTGTCCAATGCTCGGTGGCCAGATTAATAACGGGGGCGAATTACAGGGAGCTGTCAACCCCCCTGTTTAAGGAGCTCAATTGGCTGCCGTTTATTTTCTGGTCCCAATTCAAGGTACAGGTCATCACCTATAAAGCCCTAAACAGTTTGGGGCCTGCCTACCTTCGTGACCGTATTTCCCTCCATGTACCTGCCCGATCCCTTCGATCTTCAGGGAAGGCTCTCCTTTCACCCCTGCCATTATCCCAGGCCTACTTGGTGGGAACAAGGGAGAAAGCTTTCTCCTCAGTGGCCCCCAGACTGTGGAATATATTACCTGGTGAGATAAGATGACCCCCCGCTTTATAAAGTTTTAAGAAGAATTGCAAAACTTGGCTCTTCCGTTGCATCTTTGGTGATTAACCATACAACCTGATATTGCTGTGACCCCTTAACGTTTGTCCTTAGAGTACACCCCCACCTCTCCTGTATGAAGACTCCTCTTGACCCCAATCCTGAAGCGTTTCTCCCTTATGAATAAATCTGCTCCACCCCTATCTCACCCCGTGTTTTTAGCTTTATTGTTTTATCCTGTATATGCGGCGTGCTCACTGTTATTATGTTATGTATGATCTTATTTTAATTTTACATTGTTTGTTGTATTTTTATGCCTTATGTAACTTATTATGGTATTGTTTGCATTTTGATTTCATTTATTGTATTGTGTTATTAGGCTTGGCCTCATGTAAGCCACCCCGAGTCCCCATTGGGGAGATGGTGGCGGGTATAAATAAATGTTGTTGTTGTTGTTGTTGTTGTTGTTGTACTTCTCTTTGTGTGGAACTGTATGATATGTCTCCTAATGGAGACTTTTTATGGCGCCTACTGTTGGGACAAAGAAAAGAACATCTCCAGGGAATCTCAATTCTATGGCAGGCATATTTCGATCATGAGTGCCCAGGGCTTTGTGAAATGTTAACATTTGTTTTGAGTGTTTTGGCCTCTTACAACAAGTTGGTGTCCAAACCTTGTGCTCAAACTTCACTGTGGTTATAATTGGCCTGTTACACAGAACAAACTTCTGATGTCATTTTAAACCAGAGACCACACAACAAACTGTATCTGAGCTGTTGCTCTGTGGTAGAGTTTATGCTATCGATGCCCAAGGTCTTAATTTCAGTCACCAGTATTTCCAGCTAGATATTATGACTGGCAATAGACTGATCTTGTATCACAATTTTAAACTGGTGATATTTTAGAATTTTAAATCTTTGAATGCTTATAATTGCTTTAATGGTTGTTTTAATTATGTTTGTTAATTCAGTGTTAAATGGACACTAAGGATCTTATCTCATTATCTTTGGGATTCATCATGCATTGTGGTGAATCCATGGGGTCCAGTTGGGGTGTGTGGGGAACCTGTTGCCCCATGCCCCACATCGCCTGACTTATCTGCTGCCCAACTTCCCCCCATTATTTCAAAGGAAACAAGGGAAGCCTCCTGTGTTGCTACAGTGGTAGTGTACACTGCTCAGGCCCAGATTACCCATAAGGCCAGACTAGGCCATGGCCTCGGGAGGCAGGTTTTGGGGGGCAGCGGATTCGGCCCCCCCAAAACATTTTTTTTAAAAAAAACCTGCCCCCTCGCAGCGCTCCCCCCCCGCCCTCTCCCGAGAGAGTCATCATACCTCGGGAGAGGGTGGGGGGAGAGCACTGCGAGGGGGCGGGGAGGAGGGAATAGCGCCCTCCCCTCACCTGGGCCGCCCCCTTGCAAAGGAAGGAGGCAGCGAGGAGGAGGAAGGGAAGCTCCGCCCCGCCGGCGTGAATGCATGCATGCGCACGCATGCCTGCCAGCGGCCTTCCCTTCCTCCTCCTCCTCCTGGCCACCTCCTTCCTTTGCAAGGGGGCAGCCCAGGCGGCCAGGAGGAGGGCAGGACTTCCCTTCCTTTCGGTCGCGGGTGGAGGAGGAGGCGGCGGACGGAAGCAGTGCCGCGTGCCTTCCATCCACCTCCTCCTCCTCCTGCGTGAAAGGAAAGCGCGAAGTGGACGGAAGCTGTGGGGCGACAGAAGCCGCACGACACCGGCCACCTCCTCCCGCGAACGGAAGGAGGGCGCGAGGAGGCAACGGAAGCCGCACGGCCGGGGCTGCTGCCGCACATGCGCAGCAGCGCCCTGGGGGTGTGGCTTCCCGCGCCCTGGGGGGGCGGTACGGGGCGTCTTGGCCTCGGGCGGCCGAAGATGGTAATCCGGGCCTGACGCTGCTTGTTCTCCTCTCCATGGCAAAAAAGAAGAACAACCGATGTACGATGGGCAAAATAGCCCGTCTGTTGTGGGCAATAATCTGACATGCCCTATATACTCCCCAAATAATTATGAGTATATTTAATCCTGAATACCTACAGAAGGAAAACATTGGTTTTAGAAAGAGTAATGTGAATGCATGCAGTCGGCTTGTACATATTAGAGCAGCTGGGAGCACAAACCGATATAGAATCCAAACATATGGAAGAAAAATCATTTGGTGCAGGTGTGACTCATGATCTGGCTAGTAGGGCATAGAAGTGATGAATAGATGTAAAGGTAAAAAAAATCCCTCAAAAATATCATTTATATATATTTTTTAATTGAGATCAAATGTTAAACATGCTTGTGAATTCTAACATGATGTTTTCACACTGGAGATCCATTTTCCCATTTTTATTTGCTTGCTGATGTATCATGATTTTATATTCTGCCAGAAGTATAAACACATTCCCACTGGTTGAAACACTTTCACTCTTTTTTTCTGAATACTATCATTTTTAATAACTTATTTGTCTATGTATCTTTTTAATAAGAAAGATTCATCTTATAAATTAAGACTTCCCAAAGAAGAAGGTTCATGAAAAAGTTGATCAAATTCTGCTATTTCATTGTTTGATGTACCTGACATGTGTAATTCAGTAGACATTATGGCCTAAATTCAATTGCTAGTTCCAGTTACAGTAAACCCACTGAATCAATCTTATAATGGTGAATCAACTTGTATAAATTCAATTGCTTCCTGGAAAACTGGGGATCCAAATCATCTGGAGAACTTTCAAGAATCATGCAGGCTGCTAGTTAAGAAAGCCAGCCTCTGTGCTTGGAAGTGACAGAAAATGACATCAGCATGCTCCCGTACTTACATGTCTAATAAAGATATGTAGCGAACACCTGCATTGGGTTTATATATTGCCTTAGCTGGATCTGGGCAATGATGTGGAAAGCTGGCAAGGCATTTAGAGTAACAATGAAAATCAACCAAATATAAGCTTAATGACCTCATCTCCCTGGCACACTACACTGGTGTAAGTGGTGGTAGTGAGAAAGAGAAAGGCCATGGGTTCAGTGGACATCAAGAAAGTAAGGCATCTGAGAATGAGGTTACTCAGAGCTGACAGATTTTCTTTGCTTTTCTCTTACATTATATGACACTGGGAAAACAGTAGCTATAATCAGCATAGCTGCACTGAAATTTAGAAGATCCAGATTCCAGTCATCACTGTTTGACCATAGACCAATTACTCTCTCTAAGGTTGGATCTACATTGCCTACACTACGTTCAAGGAGCTCTATTGGCTGTCATTCATCTTCCGGTCCCAATTCAAGGTACAGGTTATCTATATATATAAAGGAGACACGGTCGTGGGATGTCGTATATGCACGGCCAAACCATAACCCCCCCCCAACACAAATCCCACGACACACATTCCCCCAGACCACGAGGTACAGACATAACACAAAAAACCCCACCTCACTAACTTGCAACCCCCCCAAAAACAGCCCCCAAAAACCGCCCATTGACTCCCGGTCTGCGCTGGCCACGACCGCAGAACACAGTGAGAGCCATCGCGCAGGCGCACTACAACCCCCCCAACAACACAACGCAGGACAGAGAGACAGCAAACACACTGCGCACTCTGACTCCCCCAACCCCAACCCATTCCGTCCCCTCTCTCCCCACACACCATCAACTTCACCGCGCAGCCGCTCTCTGCCGCATTGGTCGCTTCTGCGGCTCTCCGGGGAAGCAACACTGCAAAAAACAACAAAAAACTACAAAAAAACATGGCGGACGGACCACTTCCGGTCCGGCCGAAAAGGCTCCGACGGAAGTCAATCCGTCAGACAAAGGGTCCGGCCGGAAACTGATGCCGCCTACCGGAGGTTCCGCCCCGCCCTGGCCCGAGGTGCCGCCAGGAAAGATGGCGGCCGCCACGAGCAGCGGCTACCACAAGGAGACCTCCTGGTTACTCCGAGAAGACGCCGCCCCGGAGCCTGCCCTCCCGGAGGACGGAGGGTGAAGAAGGACGAGGCCTGGGGACGCAGCCCTCGCCGCTACTGCCCTCCGGATGGCAGAGGGTGAAGAGGAAAGGACAGGGCCGCTGCTGCCGCCTTCTTTTCCCTCCTCAGCCCCCTTCTTCTCCTCCATCAGCCTCAGGACCTTTCCTTCTCCCCTCAGCCTATGGCCCCAACCCCCCACGTCAGCCCCAGGCTCCTTCTCTTCTACCCTCACCCTCAGCCCCCTTCTTTTCCTCTCTCAGCCTCAGACCCCTTCTTCCCCCCCTTTCCCCACCTCATGTGTATGTACACATGCACACACATATACAGTACCATACACACGCATACATATATAAACACACATACACATATATACATATACACCCACATATATACACTACATACACACATATACACATGCACACACCCACCAAGACCATAAGTAGCATCATTTCAAACCCTTATATACTCAGACTTCCCCGCATCTCCTAAATAGGGCACAGCAACGCGTGCCGGGTACAGCTAGTTACCTATAAAGCCCTAAACAGTTTGGGGCCCTCCTACCTTCGTGACTGCCTCTCCTACCACAAATCTGCATGATGTCTTTGATCTTCCGGAGAGGCCTTTCTTTTGCCCCTTCCTCTATCACAGGCTCGACTTGTGGGTATGAGGGAGAGGGCCTTCTCCACTGTGGCCCCCCACCTTTGGAACTCACTACCTGGGGAGGTTAGACAAGCCCCTACTCTAGCAGCCTTCAAGAAAGAGCTTCGGAGAGTGACCATTCAACCCATCGTTTGTTCCCACCTACAATTCACCCTCATGATAAAGCAGCTCTCCCTTTATAAAGCTTAAACCCCACTGCTCCTCCTTCTTGGGCTCCTTTCTTACAAATACACTTTGTGCTCCTATCACACCCAGGGTTCTAACCTTTTAACCTTTTATGCCATACATCTGGCCCGCCTGTTGTGTTGATTATACTATGTGATGTTATACTGTTTTATTTTATTTGTTATTTCGTATATTCTGTTATGCTGGGTTTTTTTCTTGCTGTTTTGTGTTCAATTGTGTTATATTGTTTTGGAGCTTGGCCTCATGTTAGCCGCCCCGAGTCCCCTTTGGGGAGATGGTGGTGGGTTATAAATAAAGATGATGATGATGATTATATAATCCAGTTTCTGAATCCATATTATCTGCTTTGAACTGTATTATATGAGTCTACACTGCCATATAATTCAGTTCAAAGCAGATCGTCTGGATTTTATATGACAGTGTAGATGGGGCCTGTGACAAAGTTCTTTCTTGAAGACCTTAAAGACTTGGGTAGGTTTTAGGCCCCTTCCACACTGCTCTATATCCCAGGATCTGATCACAGATTATCTGTTTTAAACTGGATTATATGAGTCTCCACTGTCAAATAATCTAGGATAAAAAGATAATCTGGGATCAGAACTTGAGATATAGAGGCAGCATGGAAGGCCTAAGAAACAAGATGACTAACCTTATACCATTGTACTTTGGCCATATCATGAGAAGAAAAGACAATAATGCTTGGTAAGGTGGAGAAGAAGACTCCATTCCAGGTAGATAAATCACATCAAGGAAGCCATGACTCTAAGTTTGCAAGCTTTGAGGAGGGCTGCAGAGGGTAAGGTGACTTGTAGGTTTCTAGCTATCATAAATTTAAGTCAAATTGACAATAATTGACATCCAAAAGTTTGTGTAAGGAAAAATAATCTTTAATACATAGAAGGGCAAGAGATAATAGACATCTGAAATATGGGAAGAATAACCAGTCCTTCTAAAACTGGAACTGGAAAAGTCCAGGTTCAAATCCCCATCTGACCAGGAAGCTCAATCAGTGAACTTAAACCCATTCACACCAGATTTATGTGTGAAAAACAGGCAAGGTTCTCACTCACAGGAGAAGGAAAGAGGTCATGGCCAGGGTCTTGCCCTTGCCCATTTGAAGTAGTCCACTATCTTCCCCACTGTGGCACTAAGCTGTGCTGGGTGGCTGTGCTAACATGACTCCTGAAAGTTGAGAAACTTGTTTGAGGAAAGGCACCTGCATATGAAGAATTCTTCAGATGTATATGTTGGAGGTGTGATTAGCTCAGTTGTCCATGTCAAGGCCACGTCTAGAAAGATAGCTCTTTGGCCTGGCAGAGGAACCAGTGATTTGGTGGACTGCTGCTCTTTTTTATGTTCAACCATCCCATGAGGATTGTTCACTAGAACTTCTTGTTCAATCGAATCCATGTCACATTTTTGATCTAGCCTGGTTTGTGTAATAATTAAGATTAGAATGGGAAACTATGGCCTCCAGACCATGTTTGAGATTCAGAGTTCAAGTACAGCTGTACTGACAAGCACAGATAAAGACCAGTAATAATAGTTGAAAGTGAAGTTCATAGCTGAGATCAAGCATGATACACATTGGGTGGGCAGGCAGGGAGACAGAGGCCTCCTGCTACTATAGTAGCCAGATTTAGAAAACAACATAAACAGTATGTATGCAATCTGTTGACGTCATATTTTCCTTCTCTCATCTACATACTGTGGTTGGAACACCTTCGTGAAAATCTTTTTCCAAATTGGAAGCAAGAGTTGCCATTACAGAGAAGCCATCTCCAAGCCTTTCTATATCCACCCCCCACTGTATCACATTTCCCTCATGTGGTATAGGCGGGGGGTAAAGTGTCTGGACTCCTCACCCTGAACTGTTCCAAAATAATTTCAATTGGGTCAATCCACTTCAAAACTTAAATGGCCTGATCAGATTCACTTTTGACCAATCCTAATTACTCCAAATTGACCTTCAGAATCTAGGATTGTTTGAGGGAACAGTCCCTGTGCAATAGCTATGAATTGTAGTCACATTAGAAGCTGAAGATCTTAATGTCTTAAAGACTCCCCTTTCATTAATTTTTTAAAAAATAAGTTGTAAATTTCAGCTTTAGTTTTTCACCAAATTCAAACTGGATGGAATAATATTTTATAACAGACTGAGAAGGCAATATAAAATTAACTAAAGCTGGAACTGGTGCCTAACAAATATTTGGCAGATTTCCCTGGAAAGCCACATTTGAACATTTTTTCAATATATATTACAAGGCAGACAAGAATAATTATCTACTCTTGAAGTTCTCCGAGTGAGAGAAGCACATTGTTAATGCCTTTTGAAAGAAAACAACATCGGCTGCCAAATAAGCATGTTACAGAATTTGCTGCTTTCCCCCCTTCTTTCCCCCAGTTTGATTACTTTTATGTTTGTGAAGAAAAATGCACACAAAGCAAAAGTGCCAAGAATATTCTCTCTCTCTCAATCTCTCTCAATCTCTCTCTCTCAGTCTAGATACTAAAATGAAACCCAGCATGGTGTAGCAGATATAGTGCTGAGCTGGGAGGTTTCCTGGTTGTAATCCTCATTGAGCCATGAGTTACTCTCTTCTGGTCTCACCTAGCTTCCAGGGTTATTATGAGGATAGAGTACAAAAGGGGAGATTCATATTGACTGCTTTGAGAGCATTGGAGAAAAGGATTATTCCCCCCAGATTTTGAAATATCTATATTTTCAATTATGCACATAATAAGATTTCTTGGAGATGGGACCCATGGCTAACACAAAATTAATTTATATTTCATGTACACTTTATACACATAGCCTGAAGGTATTTTTATATAACATATTTATACCTTTGTGAATGAAACAAAGTTTGTGTGCTTAACCTTCAGAAGGCAAAGGTGCCACTCTCTCAGCTCTCCATGTGTACAATATTAGAGTATTCTGGATTTTGCAATTCTGGAAACAGGATGCAAACCTTGTATATTTCTCCCTTAAAAGTAGCCCACTTTTCTCCCAGAGTGGGACTCAAAGTAGCATACAACATATCAAAGACGGATTACATAACATAAAATACAGTCATAAACCCCGACATATGTGAAATCAACAATTTGCCACATTAAAGAAGTCTACCATGTTTCCCCGAGAGTAAGGTATACTCATAAAATATGCCTTAGCAAGATTTCTAAGCATTTGCACAGTATAAACCATAACCCCAAAATAAGACATAGTGATAGGCATGGCTATGCAGCGTATTGGCGCAGAGCAATCATTCTGTGTATGCTGTGTCTCCAAAGGGAGACACACACACACATACATATACATACACACACACACACACAGACCTCACTTCATGGCTCTGTTTTAACCGCCACCTTCTCACTTCATAAGCATGGTGGAAGGAGGCGCTCACACCAGAGAAGCCTCCTCCTCCTTGGTCTTCTTCCTCAGAGCCAGCCCTTACCCTCCCTTTGGCTGGATGTGTGATGCCCTGGCCAGTGGAAGCACCCCATTGGCTACCTGCCACTCTCCAGTTTTTATTGACGGGTTGTAAATAGGGGCTAGAATGAAAGCTTCCAGAAGCTTACTCCTCTTCTTCTTCAGAGGGAGGGAGTGTCGTCACTAGAGGTGCCCCTTCGTTTTAAGGAGGAAGAAGAGAAGGTGTGGTGGAGGCCCAGCCTTATTTGGAAAGAAGAAGGAAATGAGAGACCGCTTTTGGGGAAGGAAGAGGCAGGTTGGGGCAGGTGAGAGAAGGGGCAGGAGAGAAAGAAACATCTTCATCAGTAGCAATAAGGGGCAGTCCTGAAGCTCAGGAATAGATCAAATAATTATGATGTTATAGAAGAAGATGACTTAAGTATATTTGAATAAATGTAGATTTTTGTACCATACTTAATAAAAATAAGGCAGCCCCTGAAAATAAGCCATATTGTATCTTCTTGAAGAAAAATAAATATAAGACAATGTATTATTTTCAGAGAGATGCGGTGCATCCAAAGGGTTGTTTTTCCAGGCCAATATGTATGGCATTGTGGGCTAAGTAGGATGTGCCTTCTCATAAGCCAAGGGAGGTCATATTCAGTGAGAGTGTCTTAAGCACATATTTCTAGAAAATGGATTTTCTTTTCATTTGACCTTTTGCTACAAAGCTTTTTCAAGGTTATTTTATCAGTTTTTTTCTGACAGATTTCAAGAGAAATGTTGTTCGACTTCTGTGTTCCGCTTAGCGAACAGTGGCTGCTGAGTGGTCAGTGCTAGTGACAATCTCCGTACACAGCCCACCTCAAACAAAAATAAAATCCCCACATCACTATTTTGCTGCAGTGTTGGCTTAAATTTTCCCAGTTCTTTCCATTCCTTTTTGGCCGAGATTGAAGGCACCGAGTTTCCAAGTAAAGAACATGGACAGGAAGGAAATGGAACAGTAAAGAACACATAAGTGGAACAAAATGTATTTATTACATTTGCATTCCATCATTCCTCCAAGGAGACTAGCCAGCGTTCATGCCTACTTTTTGATACTTAATCTGTCTTCCCATGAATATATGGAGATTGAGCTTCCACTCAAGGTTTGACAAGTCCAGTGAGCTTTCAAACTGATCAGAGATTCAAACCTTGATTCCCTCAGTTCACCTTCAAACCTCTAACTATCAAATCACACTGACTTTGACAGCAAATAGTGGGGTAGCCTACTAAAGTAAGTTAGCTTTGGCTGGGCTAGCTTCCAATTTGTTTCATTTTGAATGTCTTCCATTGAGAAGGACATCTGAAGGTGAGAAGATGGGGATAGTTTTCCCTGCCATCTCCTTCCACATTTTGACTTAACACTTTAAAGTTAGGTGGAGCTCATCTTTATAACACTGGAATAGCTAATACCTGAAGACATTTAGGATAGTTTTCCAGTTATTTTTATTGTTTGGTTATTGTAGAACAGGGGTGCTCACACTTTTTCAGCATGCGAACTACTTATAAAACAACTGAGTCAAAATGATCTACCTACACACTACAAAAATGTGAAACGTATAACACAATATCTGCTTTGAACTGGGTTTTCTGAGTCCACACTGCCATATAATCTGATTCAAAGCAGATAACATGGGATTTTATTCAACTGTGTGAAAAGGACCTCAGATAACCCAGGGCCGGTAGCACTTGGGCAGCTGCGAGAGCCTGCAGGCCGGGACTGAGCCTTCCTCCCGCCCTGCCTGCGATCTACCAAGATGCCCTACGCGATCTACCAGTAGATTGCAATCTACCTAATGAGCACCCTGTTGTAGAAAATTGTCTCAAAAGGCAACTTTTCAAAGCTTCTGCTCCAGTGCAGTTTGATAAAATGGCCAATGGAGAAAGACTGGCTTAATCCCTAATTCCTGGAATCTTAAATTTATGCAAACGTAAATTTGCTAGATGGGTGATTAGTCCCTAATCATCACAAACCTATGATTTGAACAGCATAGGGCAGATTCTTCTGAAATGGTACATCCTATGCTGACCTGGAGGAGAAAGAATTACGCCTCGTTAGAGTAGAACTGAATGCTTCAGCACTCTCAGAATACGTGCGCAAAGGCCTGATTCCTAGAGGCATGAGGGTTTACCTGCCATCAGGTATATATTTAGATGACCCTATATTTTTGTAAAACTGGGATGCAATTACAGACAAGTGTTCTCGTGATCTCATGGTTCTTATAGTTCAGAGGTGTGCTAAAGAGGCTCAAGAACTTAAAGATGAGATTTCCAATATAAAAGAAGCTATTAAAGACGTAGCCCCTCCCGCCGATTTGGAGAAAATTAAAACCCTATGCCAGACACTATACAATGATTTGTGTAAAGCTAAAATTAACAAAATACGCAGAGATGAAAAAGCCAAAAAGGAAGGTCGGGTCTTCAAACCTCCAAACAGATCGGGCCCTTATAAAAGGATCACCTTCTCTCATGAATCGGATGACTCCTCCTCCGGGGGAGCTTTATCCACTGATACTGAGGGCGCCAGCAAATCTCAACCTCCATACAACTTACGTAACCCAGGGAAGAAACCTAACTACAGGAATAAAAAGAAAATTTTTCGCAAGGCCCAAGATCAAAAGAACCCAACCTAGTAGTTAACTACTCCAAAGTCGTTCTTACTAACAAAGAAACTGACTTATTGAGTAAAGGATTTTCTTTTGTTTCTACCCCCTACAACTATGAATTAGATATACGTAAGGATTTTGCTACTCTTTTTAGATCAATAAGATTAAAAGAACACTTCTCTGAATCACCTCCTTCATCTACCCATGATCCACTCAAAAAATTCACCCCAAAAGTCAATTTATCCCACCCAACGCCTCACATGCTATACGTGCCTTTGAAGCGACTGTACTTAAATAAGTAAACAAAGCGAATGATTTGAAGCTTCGCTACTACAGTAACCTATCTAAATCCGATATAGAGTTACTGGGAAAACTAGGTAATAACCCCAATATCGTGATTAAGAGGGCAGACAAAGGAGGATCGATCGTGATTTTGGACAAAGATGTCTACGTGCATGAATGCCGTCGCCAACTTAATGACACCAATTTTTACTCCAAGCTACGTGCAGATCCTACTCAACGTTTTTCCTCTGTGATCCGCAACACCATTGAAGAAGCAGTGGCTGTAGGTCATATTTTGGAGAAGGTGGGAGAATACTTATATGTTCAACATCCAAATATTCCTAAATTCTATATTCTACCAAAAACCCACAAAAATCAATATCCGCCGCCAGGCAGACCAATCCTTGCTTGCTGCGGAGGAATTTTGGAACCACTATCCAAATTTCTGGACCACCATATCCAATCTTTTGTAAAACAGACTCCAGCATACCTTAAAGATACCACTGACTTCTTACGTAAAATCGAGAATTGCCAGATAGAAGAGGGAGACATTCTATATACTATTGATGTTGTTTCTTTATATACTCACATCCCACTTACAGACTTAAGAGAGATGCTTTTCGAAGTGCTGGTAAACAGAACCGTTAAAGATACCCCCACTTGCTTCCTCATGGAAATCTTTGACATAATCTGTGATTATAATTATTTTTCATTTGAAGAAGACTTCTATGTCCAAAAAAACGGGGTCAGTATGGGCCAAGCAGCAGCGCCATCTCTGGCCATAATGTTTATGTCCTTCCTAGAACAAGAATTTATTTTTGGACCCAACTACAATCAATATTCATCCCATATAAAGACGTACCACAGATTCATAGACGACATCTTTCTAGTAGCCAATAAAGATATGCCACACGAAGATTTCCAAAGATGGATGAACACTTGGCACGAATCGATATCGTTTACCTTTGATTTCAATAATGAGAGGGTCAATTTCTTAGACTTAACGGTCTTTAAGTATAACAATACTCTTCAATGTAAGAATTACCAGAAATCTGTGCACGTGAACTCATATTTACATTTCAGAAGTCATCACTCCTTCAATCTGAAGTATAACCTCCCTTATACGCAATTCCTACGGATAAAAAGGAACTCTTCCTTGCAAACGGACTTTAATGCAGCAGCAAACAAAATGTCAGAAGAATTTCTTGCCAGAGGTTACCCCAAACATATAGTGGATAACGCTAGGGAAAAAGCTGATGCTAAAGACCGCAATTCTCTTCTTTCACCTACGGATAGACAGCCTTTGAACAAACTAGTCTGGCCTCTTACTTTTACCCCCCAAAGTCGCACATACATCAATATTGTTAAAAAAATACTGGCCGATCGTCTCGGAGATCCCAGGCCTGGAATCTCCCCCAGTTGTGGCACATAAACGGACTAGAAACCTGGGGCAAATATTAACTCATTCAAATCATAACAAAGTATTGAAATCTAATTTAAGCCCAGGCAGTAGACCGTGTGGAAATTGCTCAGTTTGCGCCAACATTTGTCAAGATAAAACTATTTACTGCCCCTCTAAAGATCTGCACTTCCCTGTTAAATCATTTGGTACCTGTTCCTCTTCTAAAATCACATATGCGATCATCTGCGATTGCAAAAAAACCTATGTGGGAATTACTTCAAGAAAATTAAAACAAAGATTTATTGAACATCGCAGTAAAATCAATGCAGGGAGTACAGACATGCCATTTTACAAACACTGCCTGGATTTCAAACATTCTCCGGCTTCTTTAAAACTGCAAATACTAGAAAAAGCCAATGTTCCAGCACACGGCAACACCACTCAGGTGCTCTTGAAATTAGAATTACTCTGGCAAATCAAATTAAACACAGAGTTACCTCATGGTCATAACGAGCCGATCAGCCTGCATACCTTCCTGATGGGTTAGGTAGCTTTAAATGTGTGTGCTTTCCCATTATGTTTACCTTTGTGGTCACCCTTTCGGATTGAGATGGGGTTAAGATAGGATCTCATTCTATTGCGGTATGTATTGCTATATTGCACTGTATTATCTTATACTTTCTGTACAGGGTTATGATGGAAACTCTTTACTGATTATTATTATTGTAAATTATAGGAAAAGAACCTGCATATCTTATATGTTAGCCTTGAAAAAGAAACGAAACAGATATACTGCGGCCCCGATTCCAGAGGATACCTCTCCCGTCGGCTTGCCTTATTTGTAACAAACGGAGCCTTGATGTTTGGCTCCGGTTCTTTGCTTTAATGCGAATCCTATTTGGATAAGGTTTCCTGTACCTACTGTCTTTGGATTCCCCTTTTGGACTTGAACTTTGGGATTACCCGACTACACCATTTGGAACAATTATGGAGATTGACTCTTTCGCACTCTGGACTGAATTTTAAGACCAGGTTGCGCCAAGGACACGGTAAAATGTATCGAATGTGAACTATATATGTTGTATTGTGCATAATTATATGAAAACTGACCTTATAATATATTATTTTATATACTGATGTTGGTTTATACCATCCTTTTTGTATCTTAAATTTATGCAAAAGTAAATTTGCTAGATGGGTGATTAGTCCCTAATCATCACAAACCTATGATTTGAACAGGATAGGGCAGATTCTTCTGAAATGGTACATCCTATGGGACTGGCAAACAAAATACAGAGACTATCCTCACTGCAGAATTACAGAGGTTTTATACCACTTTAACAGCGATAGCTCTATCTTATGGATTTCTGGGATGTGTAGTTTGTCGAGCTTCACTGACAGGGAAGGATAAATATCTCTCACAACTTAAGTTCTAGAATTCCATAGCTTTGAGCCATGGCAATTTATGTAATGATAGAATTATACAGTATGGGTACAACCCTAGTATTGCCAAACCATGCTTAACTTTAAAAAAACCAATCCACAGTACAGTGTAGTACACCTATAGGCAGTAAAGCCAGACCCCCTCCCCCACCCCAATCTATAGATGTGGTGTTTGGACTAATGCTCCTTCAACTAGAAACCACATCTTTTCCATCTGACTTTGTGGAAAGGCCCGGAGTTGTTTTTCTTCTTTTCTAAAATTATCTAGTAAACAAATATTTTGGACTGCAGTCAATGTTGTTTATGTTTGTGGGAGGACTGTGAATCTTGGATGGTGTCTTTGACTGAGATTTTCCAATGCCATTCCTTCTCCACTACAATCCAGTAAGAAGAGGCACTGCTCCCTTGACCCAGTCCAAGAACCTTTTATCCCCCAAGGACATCAGTCCAAGAGATGGGGCTGACATTCAGATAGCCGTGCAGCTGCAGCTTTGGCAAAGATGCCTTAAGGTTGTTCTTGACATTTGAAAGTGCTGTCTGCAGCCCTGGACAAAGATCAGGTCTGCAATACAGTTTAACCTTTCTGTCTTGGGCATGAACAATGACAGCTATGAATGTTTAACATGGCCACCCTGCAACACAGTCCTAATGTCAACAATTGGACTGCAAGTGTGAATGAAAAAATTCAAACTTTTTCTCTCCACTGTGCAAGATTACAAAATATTTTAGTAATCTGTATGTTTGCATTTGTGGGTGCATATAAAATGGCCATCACTTTCTCTGATCAACAAAAAATCACATCCCTACATTGGTAGTCTTTCTACATGAATGATATTTGCACTTGCATGCATTTGATCAGCCACTTCTTTTGCTATTGCACTAATCTGAATAGGGTTACTAAAAGTAAAACCTGAAGATTGCTCATTTATTTTTTTCTTTGTGGGCTCTGTGAATGCACACTTATGAAGACTGCACGCCAGAGCAGGCCCAACAGAAACTTTCCCAGATTGAATTTTTCAAGTTTTGGCAGTAACCCCGCCTTGCTCTCCCGGAGGGCATATAAGCCGCTCCGCATGTGCCCCCCACATTCCTTTGTTTTCTGCCGCAAGGCTAACATTGGAACTTCTCCTAGCGTTCGTTCCCTAGAGAGTTTGTCTCCTAGCGGTTTGTTCTCTTGGATATGTCCATGATGAGCTTCAAGCACTGCATCACTTGTTCTCGAAAGATCCCGGACTGTGACGGCCACTCGAGGTGTCTCCAGTGCCCTGGCGAGGCTCACATCGTTGCTTCGTGTGTGCACTGCCAGGCCCTCACCGCGCAGTCCAGAAAGAGCTCAATGTCTCCGGGCCATCCTCTACGAACAGGCCCTTGCTCCTGCTCTGATGGCGACGGCTGTCCTTGACCTCAACCTTGACCTCGATGAGGAAGACCACAGTGGACGCTCCGGTACCCTCAACGTCTACCGTGTCGGACCCAAGGTCGCGCTCTCTCCCGGCTGGGAAGAAGCCGCCTTCCAAGTATATTTTAATGGTTGTATGCATGAGATAGTTTCCGCAAGTATAACTTGTCACCTAGGGTGCATCAACCCTATAGAATTAAGGCAATTAGACACCACCTTAACTGCCATGACTCAATGCTATGGAATCAGGGGGTGTATAGTTTTACAAGGTCTTGAACTTTCTCTGCCAAAGAATGCTAGTGCCTCACCAAACTACAAATCTTGTATTCCATAGTATTGAGCCATGGCAGTTCAAGTGGTATCAAACTGCATTTATTCTACACTGTAGATGCACCCCTTGTTGCATGCTGAGCAACACTTGCTGAAAGTTTCACTTCAACACTGAGTGAATTTTTCACCAGTCAAAGTCCAAGATCTGTCTCAATTTTCACCCTGGCAACC
This sequence comes from Anolis apletophallus, assembly GCA_030556195.1. Lineage (NCBI taxonomy): Eukaryota > Metazoa > Chordata > Lepidosauria > Squamata > Anolidae > Anolis > Anolis apletophallus. Next base: position 62,325,710 of record JARBWK010000003.1, on the reverse strand, counting down.
TCCTAGTTCCAATTCTGTTCATGCCATTATAAATGGATGTATTTCCACAAACTCTTCTTGATTTACCTCCACATTTATTAAGAATTTTTCTGAAGAAAGGAAGGGGGGGAAATGGATAGGCCAATTTGAAAGTGTGCAGTGGGAATACTGTTGTCCATTCTGGGTAGCAGTTTAAAGTAGTCCCATGGAAACTACTTTTCTCATGATTCCCTAAAATTGGTACCTTTCCACATTAAAATTCAGCAAATGAAGCAGAAAAGGCCTCCAGATGGGCTTCGCCTGTTCATATTCAGGACTCAATTATGGCTGGGGACATGGGCACCACCCAGGGATCACACCATCATTGTTTGCCTGGCAGGAACAGTTTGATCCAATGGGTAAGAGTGGATGGTTACAGGGCATGTGTAGAAGGTATCTCAGCAAGTAGAGACTGTCATTCAAGTTCTACTAAAATAACCTCTTCTATGGACTTCAGGGTCGCAGGATAATTGGATCCTTTTCATCTTTTCTCACCAACCATTCAAACAAGGAAACAGGTAAACACGTGCCTATAGCTGCCACTTCCTTAACCTCAATTTTCCACACAGGAAGATAAAAGAAAGAAAAGTGATACTGTGTGTTTTTGGTTGAGTTTAGAAAAGGTAGTTTGCTGAACTACAATCCCCAGAGGCTATCGGCAAGTCCAGTGAAGTAGTTGTTCTGAGCTATGGTTTATTTTGAGGTGAGATGCTGACCATGTTTTAATGACAGAATAATAATAATAATAGCTCTTATAGGGAACCAGCATGGCGTAGAAGTTTGAGAGTTGGGCTACATCTATGGAGAATAGCTCAGGTTTGAGCATTCCTTATCTGAAATTCCAAAATTTTAAATTCTCCAAATTCTGAAATTGTTCACATGTGTGACTGAGACAGTAACAACTTTATTTTCTGGTGGCTCAATGTACATCCTTCATGCACTTTAAAAATTTAACTTAATTCTATGTGTAAAGTATATATGAAACACAAATGAAGCTCATGTTTAGGCTTGGATCCCAACTCCACGATAGCCTATTATGTACATACATGCAATTACAGGCATTCCAAAATATGGAGAAATCCAGAATCTCAAACACTTCTGATCCTAAGCATTTCAGATAAGGGATACTCAACCAGTACAAGAAATTACTTTTCCCAAGTTTTCGGAATATTTGTGTTCAAGCATGTATGGATAAAGCCCTTAGCTGGATCAAGGCAATTGGTGGGATGTGGCCAAGCTGAGTAAGAAAATTTCCCTCCTTCTTCAAATTGGTATAATTTGAACCGCAGTAATTTTAATTATATGGCAGAAGGGCACAATGGAATACTCCATACGTAACTTAGTAGAAATTGATCCTTCTTGTGGTCAACTAAATAGAATGAATACTCCAGTCTGTTAATGTAATCCACCATTCAGCTTCTAAGCTCTATGAGAGAAGGGTATGCATCTGCCTTTGAAAGGTGTTCCTCCCCCGTCCCAGCTAGAATTGTATCCTCCTATTAATGGTTTCTAGGGGGCACTGAAGGGGCCCAAGTACCATATACATACTCAGCCTTGTTGCTCACTTTTGTGCTGGGAAACCAGAGATTCTGCTGTTGTTCTGGAACCTTTCAGCTTTGGAGCTGCGGTGGTGCCACTTGGTCGGCTACTGTAAAGAGAGGGAAAAAGAGAGAGATGCAACTCCCTCTTTTTTCCTTTAACATGACAAATCAGGCTGGAAAAGCAGAATGTTCTGAAATATAAATTAGAAGAAAACAAACTACAATGATTATTTTCCAATAATAATAATAATAATAATAATAATATACATCTCTGTGTCATTTTACAGCTGATAGAAAATGAGGAGCAGATGAAACTTTGGAAGCGCTGGGCATAATTTGCCAGAGCTAGGAGGCCAGAATTGTTTTGTATTTCCATGGGGTAAGAAACATTGTACAATTTGGTGATGAAAGAGCTTGCTCCATTCCCTCCCCCACAAAAATGTTTAAGGGATTTCCCAGGGGATTTTTCCTGCTATTCACAAAGCAAAAAATTTCTGAGACTCAAAAGTACACATTAACAGTTTAGTAACTTTCTAAATCAGCTAGTTAATTTGACACAGGGAAGTCCTTTTGCCCTTGTCTTAGGTTTCTCACTTGCATTCTGTCCATCCACCCCTTGTGTTTCATCCCCTTCTCTCATGTGTCAGATTTTGTCTCTCAGCCGATCTAGCAAAACCCTCATTTGATATTTTATTTTGTTGCAATGGCACACCATAACAGCTCCAATTTGTGATTAGAAATCTAATCTATAGCTTGGGTAAAAACTGCCATAATATCAAGAATTCATTAGCCATCGTTGGAGGATTCTGGGAAATATAGTAAAAAAATATTTTTTTGAGTTGCTATCAGTTTTTCAGGCTGTACAGCCATGTTTTAGAAGCATTCTCTCCTGATGTTTTGCCTGCATCTATGGCAGCCAGGCATCCTCAGACTTGTGAGGTTTGGTTTTTTTTTTTGCGGTCTGCAAAAGCACAGTGTTAGTCTATGATACACCAGCTACAACCTTCCTAGATTTAGAGGACCAAAAGATGGTCGTACATGCTCTGGTGTCCTCAAGGCTGGACTTTTGCAATGTACTTGGCATTTCTACCAAGTTCAGAAACTCCAGTTGGATCAAAATTTGCAGCTAGATTGGTTATGGGAACATCCAGGAGTGAGCATATTACATCCATACTAAAGTCACTCCACTGGCTGTCAGTTCTGTTCTCGGTGAAGTAAAAAGTGTTGGTTTTGATCTTTAAAGCCCTACATGATATGGGTCCAAGATACCTACAGCATCACTTTCTCTGGATACTTAGGTCCTTTGGAGGATGCCTATTCCAACCAGCTAGAACCTGCCTGGCAACCGCTCTCGAGAAGACCTTTACATCGGCCACCACAAAACTGTGGAACAACCTGCCAGAAGATCTCTTACAGCTAAATCAGCTATCAGAATTTAAAACACATTTCAAGATCTATCTCTTCCAGCAAATCTACCCAGCCAGTTTTAATCATAATTTTAAACTTGTGTCTTGTTTAATCTTTGTTATGTGCATTTGAATATGTATTTTGTAGAAATATGGTTTAATATATGTATTTTATAGAATGTTTTAGATAATAATAATAATAATAAAACTTTATTTCTAACCTGCATCCATCTCCCCGGAGGGGACTCGGAGCGGCTTACATGGGGCCGTGCCCAAACAACACATCATAAAATATCAACAACATAAGAAAACAATAAACATAATAAAAGCAATGAACACAATAAAATACATCTGTGAAAACACAACAATACAGGTGAATCTAAAAACATAACCGATAGGGCGGGCCACATGTTTTTAGCAAGTTATAACCAACCTTGAGCCTGAGGACAGGCAGGTAAGAAATAATAATAATAATAATTTATGCAAATGTATTTCAGATAGCTAGAAATAGGTAGATAGATCCAAATTATTTTCTATCTGATAAAAAGCAATGTCCCCTTTAGCTTTATGTGTTGGTTTTATGTGTAGCTTAAGCCAAAATCAAGCAAGCAAGAAAGTACGTTTCCTTTAACTGTATTCTGCAGATGATGAATGTGGTTCTTTGAAAAGCAAGCATAAAGAGTTTGGCGACACACAATTGCCCAAAATCTCCAGGAGACTGTGCTCTATTAGATGATTAGAAAATCTGTAATGATCACACACATAGATCTAAGGGATTGGAGGCACACAGCTGCAGTTTCACAACGTTGGCTCTATTTGCCATCTGTCTGTAAGCAAGAGCGTTCTTGGCTCAGGACCCTGCTTCTCAGCACTATTATTGCATCGTCTCCTCATCACCTCTGCCTCGGGTTTTCTGAGCAGATTATTGCAACATTAAGAGAAATAAATAACCAGAAAATTATTAAAAGGCAGAGACAGTATTTCTGTGTGGGTTTTCCCTTAAAATGCAAGGAGATGCAGGGAAAACCAATGTAATCTTGTTATCTGATACAGTGAAACAACAGAATGGTTGTTTTTATGTTTCCCCCCAAAAAGTTTTGGCCAGCTAAAATGGTACTTTTAGAATCTTGTAAACTTTTAGAAATGTAAAATGATTAATTGTAGACTGCTAGCTTAACCTCTTCTGTTTGCCTATGGGTCACAGGAATGTGTGCTGGTATGCTATGTAGTGATAGGAATTAGCTAATTGCAATCAATTAAGTTATCATTTAACTTTTAAAAATTCTCGCAAAAGGGTCAACTTCTTTAAATTCCATTTTGAACATAATTGACTGGCCTAAGTTACAGTCTCAGCCTTAACATTAATTTACAGCTTTTTGTTATTAGTTTTGAAGTTGTTGAGTGCCTTCAAGTCATTTCCAACTTATAGTAATCCTACGGCAAAGTTATCATGTGATTTTCTTGGCAATATTTGTTCAGATAAGGATTGCCTTTGCTTTCTTCTGAAACTAAGAATAATTGATCCTCCCCTTTCCTATTCTACTTCTGAGCATTTTATATCTACAAAAAGTATAAGTACCGTAAGTTGTAGAAAAATACAAAATCCATGTGGAATAAATACGCACATCCTCATCACCAAAACTTCCCACAGGAAAACAAGGAGATTTAAAAAAACCCGATAGCATAAGATGGCATTTTTCATCTTCTTTGTAATGAGATGTTTAGTGCAGGCTTTTAACTTAGATGGCAATTTAACAAAACCATTATAGTTAATTTCCCCCTTTCTTCTAACATAAATCTCAGTGAATTAATTTTTCTAGCTTATGAATGGTTATACTCAGGAAGCATTTTCTACTGAATTCCTTATCTCTGCTAATTGGAGGAAAGGAGGCTCTTTCTAGACCTCTATACATTAATATCGTTGCCTTAGGTTTGCAAGGAGGTAGCAGCATGATATTAGAAGGAAGGGCAATGTGTTAAAACCTGTGAATCCCAATTTAGCTTACTGTCTTCAAGTGAATGTTTTTCTTTATCCATTGTAAACTATGAATCTTTGGCTTTCTCCCTCAGAGAAACAGAGAGAGTACACTGGATTTCCCTCAGTCTCTTTCATAGTCTAAAGCAGGCCTGTCCAACAGGCGGCCCAGGGGGGGGGCACACGGCCCTCCAGCCCCTTGGATCCGGCCCTCCTACCCTCCTGCAAGAAATCAGCTGGTTTTTTTTAAAAAAAAAATGAAAAATTGTAGCGGCGGCACAGCTGTCTGCTATTACCTGTCCTGGCTCTTCAGCAGACAAGAAATGAGCCAGGACATGAAATGATGCCACAGAGCCAAAGGACTACAAGTCCCAGCTTCCCCCATGGCGCCATTTCCTTTGAGACTAGAAGAGTACAGGAAGTACTCTTCTGCTGTGTCTTCGGCTCCTGCCTCTGTGTCTTCGCCTCTCTCGTGCTCCGGCTCCTGGATCCTCGTTGGAAGAGAGAAGCCGGACCGGAGCAAGGATGTGTGGAGCTCCGTTTGGGCAGCGGTCGTTTGGGAAGGATACCAAACTAAGGTAGGCTGAAGCAGAGGGCTGTTTTGCTGGGGTGGGCTCCTTCCTTCGTTCCTTCCTTGCTTTTATTCTTGCTTTTATTTTATTTTATTTTATTTTTATTTTTATTTTTATTTATTTTATTTTTATTTAATTTTCTTTTTCTTTTTTCTTTTATTTATTTCCTTTTATTCTTGCATTTATTCCTCCCTCATTTTTTTCCTCTATCCATCTTCCTTCCTTCCTTCCTTTTATTTTATTTTTATTTATTTTCACACTGCTGCCCCCCAGGTGATCAGTGACTGGAATTCCGGCCGTTGGGCCGGTAGAAGTTGGACAGCCCTGGTCTAAAGCAGTGGTTCCTAACCTTTGGTCCTTCCGATGTTTGGAACTTCAACTTCAAGTAACACCCTCAAGCTTGGCTAAATGCTAGGAATTCTGGGAGCTGAAGTCCAAAACACTCAGAGGGCCAAAGATTGGAGACCATTTGCCTAAAAAGGTATTGTTTTTTGATAATGACTACTGCTCCACTCCTCAGGTGACGCTTCCCACATGTGATGGAAAAACTGTCATCACAAGGGAACAACACATGGGGTGACGTATTCGCCTTTGCCTGGTTCATGTAATAAGGTTGTATGTCACACTTGTATTCAGGAAAAGTCTATGGCAAGGGTGCTCACACATTTTCAGCATGCGAGCTATTTATAAAACAACCAAGTCAAAATGATCTACCTACCCACTACAAAAATGTGAAACATATAACACAATATCTACTTTGAACTGGGTTTTCTGAGTCCACACTGCCATATAATCTGATTCAAAGCAGATAACATGGGATTTTATTCAACTGTGTGGAAAGGACCTCAGATAACCCAGGGCCGGCAGCACTTGGGCGCCGTCGGGAGCCTGCAGGGCAGGACTGAGCCTTCCTCCAGCCCTGCCTGCGATCTACCAGGACGCCCTACGCGATCTACCAGTAGATCGCAATCTACCTAATGAGCACCCCTGGTCTATGGCTATGATTCAGTTTTTTCTTGGGGTCCTGGTTAAGGCAAGTGATACCAGCCAGATCTTCAAGGAGAAAAAACTCCCAACTATGACAGGTGGGTGGTCATAGCTGTAATTTTAATGTGAAGCCATGTTTTATCAGAACATTGTAGGAAATTTTCAGCACAATGCTGCTCAGAGTAGTAGACTTGACATTTTTTTAAAAAAATGTGTCAGATCTCTGCTGTGCAGATGTTAAAGATGAGGAACCTATAGAAAAAGAAGACAAAATGTGGCAGTCCTAATTCGGTATCATACGGTAGTCACTATCAAATAATACTAAAAGATTTTTAAGAGCAAAAATTTCACTGCAAAGCACCTTCCAGATGTGTTGGCCAACAACTTTCATAATCACTTGCTATCACAGACCATTGATTCTGGGATGGGAGAGCCTGGATTACTTTCTACTATCCTGATCTGATTATACTCAAGGTACAGAGCAGGAACAGTCTACAATCTGTGATGTCACATGCACCCGTGTGTTATTACATGCACACACATACACATTTTAAGTGATTACAGCCCACCATGTTCTGAAGACATTAAAGACACCATGTCTTTAATTTTAGGAAGATTCTGTATCAACTTCAAGCCACTAAACTAGAGCATAATAAAATGCTACTACAAATGTACTATGAACCAGCCCTTTGATGAAGCTCACCCTGTATCCCATTTCTGTTATATAATCCAGTTTCTGAATCCAGATCATCTGCTTTGAACTGGCAGTATAGATTCATACAATCCAGTTCAAAGCAGATAATCTGGTTTCAGAAACTGGATTATATGACAGTGTGGATCCAGCCATATTTACCATGCCAGTCCTGTCACTGAGTACAGTGACACAATTTGGAAGACAAATTCAGAGGCAGCAGTGACTTGGGATTATTCCCCCCCCCAGGACTATATGTGCCACAATGCATACTCTCAGACACCCCCTAAACTAGCATGGTGGCATCAAGTAGAGTGGAGGACCCTGCCCAATGTCCAGCATTCATAAAACAAGACAACATACCATCTTGCCCCTCAGGGTATCAAAATGTCTTTTACCTGTTCTTAGAATGGATGTGAGCAACTATGGCTAGGACTGCATTAATACCCCGGAAACGGAACCATCTGGAAAAGAAACCAACTTTTGAGACTCCCAAGTATTTTATAGAGGCATTGGGAATATTTTCACTATGTTTTTAGGCTTTGCTTGGGTATTTTAGATGCAATTGATGCCTTTTTTAACAAATAGAAAGGGAGTAAAAATCACTTTCTGGTTCCATCTTATTTCAAAAAAGGCCTCTCTTGGACTTAAATGACCCAGAAGGGTGTTAAAACATTGCAAAATGCTACCCCAATCCTCTGGGTCTATGAAAACAGTCATAAAGTTATGTAGTTGGGTTGTGACTATACTTTGTCCACATCTGCTTTCGTGCTTCATAGGGAAGAGGGGCATATTCTTGTTAGACATGATACCTAGGTGAGGAACGTTATGAGAATAGTGAAACCAATTCCATGCTTAAATTGTTCTTTGGCTTTAGTTTGCAGCTTTGATTTGACTCCAGCTGTAGAAGCTGGGAAAAGCGTGTGAAAACATTCCTAAAGTAGAGCTTAGTTATGGCTGCATGCAGCTGAGGAATTTCGATAAGTAACTGATATTTTGGCTTAGAACCACTATCCTTGTAACTGAATGTGAAAGGCAAGCCCCTTAGCACTATCTGCAAGAAAGATACCGCCCCCATAATGTTGTGCTTTACATAGTCTTTAAACAATTAAGTAATTACAACCGGAATGGGAACGTTTGCATCAAAGAAGCCAAAGTAGTAATTTCCATCATATTGTTTTTGATCAAGGGAGAACAACACCCTTAGGTATATCCACCAAAGTCATAATGGGCAAATGCCAGCACTTGTTTACATTTTCTTCTGTTATCAGAAACAAGGTTTTGTTTTCTCTGCATGTTTTTCCGAAAACAAAAATGCCTGGAAGGGTGTTGCCTGCATGGATATACTGGTGCATATGTACTAGAAAATTTAATTAAACCTGCCATTGAGAAGTCTTTAGGAATAACGTTTGAGGCCAAGTAGCAATATCCTTCCTCACAATCAGTAGTACATTTTCTGTGAAAACAAATGTTTTCTGTGGGACCATGAGAACAGTACCAAATATAAGGGAGCTCATTAAGTAGAACTGGTATGTGAAATGCAGGTGTGCACCATAGGTAGACTTTTTATAGGTTTCCCGAAGCCTTTTCTATAAAGACAATAATAACTTACCAAATGCTCCTGCACTTTAGTATGGCCCTCCTCTCTATAACCCTGACATTTTTATGCCAAAGGACATTACTCTCTCAGCCCTTCCTTTATTGAATTGTGTACCTTCCCTTAGCCCTATCCAGAAACTATTGCACAAACTCTGAACTCTCCAAACTCAGTGCTTATTACTGCTCAACCAGGGGATTGTTTTTATGATGGTATATTCTGTTATTGTGATGTGTTAATTTTAGGTCATTTTGTTGATTTTATTTTGTTTTTATTTTATAGTGCTATGTTTTAATCTGTGTTTTCAGGCTAGTCCCTTTGTAAGCCACCCAAATCCCTTCAGGGAGATGGAGGCGAAGTATAAAAAAAAAGTTATTATTATTAATAATATTATTATTAAATTTCATTTCTACAATGTCATCGTTAAGGCTGAGCCAATAGAGACATAGGTTTTATAAAAATAAAAATAAACTTTTTTGGCTCTTCAATAATTTTTTTAAAACAATACCCTCAAATCAGTCTCGCTTTGGTGATATCCACAGTTTCATTTATCCATAGCCTTCACGACCGTGGCTCCAAATTTGTGGAATGCTTTACCGGCAGAAACACGAGCCGTCCGAAGCTTACCGTCCTTCCGGAAGGCGTGTAAAACATTCCTTTTCTGGCAAGCATTTGATTTCCACTTATTGGGGTTCTGTTGTTCTTAAATTTTTAAAATTGTCTTTATGTATATTGTTTCTGGTAGTTTTGTATACTGCTCCGAGCCTTCTGGGAGTGGCGGTATACAAGTCGAAATAATACATAAATAAATAAATAAATATCTGAAAAACATATAATCTCTAGGTATTTTCTAGGTTATACAGCACAACTTGGGCCAGAAGTCTATAATTTCAATAAAGTCAACTTTTGCCCTCAGTATCTTGTATCCATCTGATGTCAAGAAACATATGCCTTGCAAATATGAGGGTTGTACTGTAGTGATAATATTTTCCCATCACTAAGGAACTACCACCCTCTAAATTAGCTGTGATGGCATTTGGTGGCCAAATTTGAGAGTGTATGTGATATTTTGTTAGCATAAATGAAACAAGGGATAACTCCAGAAAGGAGATATAAGAGTCGAAAATATAGAAAGGATGTTGCAACACAGTTATTATAGAGTTGGAATGATATAGTATCAAAACAGTGGTGAAAAGGAACATTCATGTATCATTTGGGATAAAGGTCAGTTCTTTCAACCAAACTATCAGATGAATATTCAGCAATGGTTTAATCTCAAAATCGCCAGTAGTTTTTATGCAGGAACTACAAAAAACAGGGAGATGGCTTGCACTGTCTCTGTTTTTTTATGACCACCGGTTATTAGTAGGAATAATGTATACAGGCAAATGTGAGCCAATGTTGTTGTATAATATCTCATTGCATAGAAGTAGCCACCATATCTCAGTGGCTGAATTCTGAATTCTTGAACCATTTCTACAACTTTTGGTGTTAAATAATAACAAATGGAAAAGTTAGGTTATCTCAGGATCTTGAATTTATCTTGCAGTTCTTACTATCTGCTCCAAGATGGGGGGAAAAAGTCAAAGACCACCAACAGAGATTTTTGACAATGCATTTTATAAAGTCAAGTATCTAAATGATTGTGTAAGATAACAATATTAAGTCACTTTGGAAATTGAATTTTCAAGACCTGAGCAAGACAGATAATGACAGAGCTCTTAGGGATCATATATACATAATGGTTATCATAAGTCAAAGCTGATGCCAAAAGATAGCAGTATTTTATAATTGTCAAAGTCTGAATAATAAATCTAAGGCTGAGGAGTCAGATGCAATGTCTTTGGTTTAAATAACTGGCAAACGTAATTCAAAAATGTTGGCACATATCTAATGTTCTTCCCAGGATATGTTCTACCGAGATTTTTCAGGGCTCCCGTGTACTGATTTAGTGGATCCTTTCCTCCACTGGACATGACCACATAATCTCCTATCAGTAGATCTATAGTAGTTATACAGAAGAGTGTGACAAGGTGACACTGACTGTATTTTAAGTGCCAGCCAAATGCCAAAAGGTGAGATTCTCAATGGTACCAGTTACCATGCTGTCACATGATGGAACTTAATCATTTACTGTTTTTTAATATACTCTATTAAAGTTTAACCCCTCATTCTTGCAGTTGACTTTTTCTGAAAATAAAGTTGTTCTTTGTTAGAAGTGAATCTGTACGAGAGAACAGAATGGCTTCAGAAAAATATTAATGTTTCCAGGTTTACTTTGAAGTTCCTGGCTTGATTTCACTGGATCAACATCCCACTTTCCTACATAACTGAGGAGAATATACGAGTTGGCTTGCCAACTCCTGATAGGCCAACATAGTGAAGCACAATGAAAAATAGAGCATATATTAACTTACTAAAAATTTTGTTGCATGCATGTGAGTTTTTATTTTTGTCCTGATGGGGGCAAAAATATTGTTTAAAAAACTATTAGATCTGGTCAGGATCAGCACTGGTTATTACTTGGAAGCCCCCTCAATGGATTGTCACCTTGTCATGGTGAGGGGGCTTAAGTGTTCCAGTGAACCTGCAAGTGAAACCATCAGATTCATAATCTCAAAGGAGGGCAAGGTCACAGGACAGGAACCAGACCTGGCTTCCCTTCCATTTGCCCCCCCCCCTTCTTTTTCAGAATTCTTTGCCTTAACCACCTCATCATATTGGGGGGGGGGTTTGGTTGGGGTGTGTGACTTTGCTCTTCTTCCGGGACAGGGCCTGTTGAGCTTGGCCCTGCCCCATTGATCCCCAAAGTGTTGAAACGCAAGCCATCTTTTGGGTAGCTCCGTAGGAAGGGGACTGGAAAGAGCACCAATGCACCTTGTCCTGTTCCTCCTATGTGATGGGTGGAAGGAGAGAGGGTGCACAGGGTGCCGCACCTTCTGTTTCACTGGTGATTGCCAACAAAATAAGGTGAGGGGTCTCATCCACAGCAAACTGAAGAATCCACTTTCTATCTGACATTTCCTTTAATAAATATTTTCTTTTCCCAGAAGATGGACTTTGATATTGATTGCAAGCTGTTAATATCAAATATAGCAATAGGAATACCAAGAATAAGTACTTCTGAGTAAAAGTAGAAAGTGTATATCTTCAAGAAGGTTGATATTATGGATATATACATTTATATAAGAAGATGTATTATGTGTAAATCCTACATGAATGATAATTATAATAAATATTTACATGAATTTTACTAAACTATTAACAGAAATTAACTTTAAGATATACAGTTGATTGTTATGGTAGAAAAATAGAATTTGAATTAGTTAATGGCTACAATAAGGAAAAAGAATACTATGCAGAGTTGGAAGAGAAGTGAAAAAAAGAAAGGACAATAAAAGAAGATAAAAGAAATTAAGATGAATCCTGAAGGATAATTTGTTACTCTTGTCATACTTGGAACTTTTTTCTTTTATTTCACTTCCTCCCTAAACTAAAGAGTATGTATAAAGATACTCCCCCCCTCTATGTCTTTGACTCATGTGTAGAACTATTTAACTAACATGGCCCCATAACTGACATGGCATATTCTGTGATGTTTCCCATATTTCCTTTCTTTTTTCCTTTTCAAATTGTTAATTTGAATTAATCCCCCCCCCTCTTTTTTGAAAACAAAATACTTATTTGCAAAAAGAAAAAGAAGAAAAAGAATAGGTACATGGGCTCAGACTAAACAAGAAATAAGTGTATGAGATATTTAACAAACTTTCATATAACTCATCTCCTTTTTACATATTTTCTTTGTTTTATAAACATGTACACACTTACACACAGACAGAGCAACTGTACCTTATACTGTGTCTTGTTTAGCTTCTCCTGTGCTCTTTGTTAGAGAAACCAGGTAAGGGATGGTGCTAAGTTTTAATGTGAGGGAGCTTTTATGGCAGATGCAGGAGTTGACGTAATCTCCCAAACCCATTGACTGAGCCTCACTGCCTCTACATTGTGGAGCAGTGGCATCATAATGGTTTTTTCACACCCAGAGGCGGATTAACGCACTAGGTAAAGTAGGCCCCTGCCGAGAGCGCCAGATCCGCAGGGGTGCACCGCCACTGGCTGGAAACTCCGCTTCCATTCCGGCTGGTAACTCTGCCTCCGCATCAGCTGTGTTTCCAGCATGCGCGGAGGCGGAGTTACCAGTTGGCACGAAGCGGAGTTTCCAGCATGCGTGGAGGCTCCACCTCCAAAATAAGTTTTGCCTACTATTTAAAATTACCTGCTCACACCTTCCCTTTGTGATGCAAAATGGATATGTAAATTAACGATGGAGGCATCTTAGTAAGGGACCGATGATGCCTCCATTGTCAATTTACATACACTGGTAGACTTCACAACTACCACTTCCAAGACCACATGATCCAATGGGCAGAACAATGTCCTAGAAAATCAGAATTCACCATAACATCCTTGGTAGCAGTGAGTACTTCATCATGCTCAGAATGATTCATTGTTGCTGTATATTAACAAAAGCCCTGAAATATGGTACTCATGATTCCCTCTCAACACCTTCCAGGTTGGATGGGTGGTGTCCCTTATGCTTTGGATTTTAAATATTTTCCCCAAATTCTGGAATACCTGAATTAAAATACATTTACATACTGAGATATCTAGCAGATAGGTCCCAAGTCAAAACATTGAATTTTTAATTTCATCTTCACCATATGCACAAAGCCTGAAAGCAGTTTTAGACATAATGATGTTCAAGAAGCATAGTTTGTGTACATTGAATCAGCAGAAAGCAAAAGTGTTGTTATCTCAGCCACCCATGTGGACAATTTCAGATTTTGGGGAGTTTCAAATTTCAGAATTCAGGAAAATGAATGCTCAGCCTGTATGTTCTGGGCATATAAATATGCAGTATATCATTCTTTCACATAATTTGCTAGGAAAAATCCATACATACATATATTCATGTGAGAAAAATAGACATGTGGAGATTTCAGGCATGCGTATATGCGCCTTAAACTTCCTGACTAATTGTAAATTGGGGTCAAGTTTGGCTAAATATTGACTGAAATGTAGTAGTGTGTAAAGAAATCCAGGACCTGATTCAGTAAGCCGATCCATGCAAATTCCAGCTGCGCCCAAATAGAATCCAGTTGAATTTAAACATTTGTTTTACAATGTTAAGACAACGGCACATGATCCCTTATTTTGGAAACAGTCTATAAACTTCAATGATGTGGACATTCTTGGAAATCACAACATGGGTTTGGGAGGAAGAGGTGTGTGTGAGACCCTTGAAAGCTGCGTTCATAGCTGTTCTTTATGTTAGAACTGTGACGTTACTTAGCAACATTTCCCATACTCCCCTCCCTCTCCACTTTGAAAATGCTTGTTACTTGAAGGAATAGGAAGGTACTTTCTAGTTGACCATTACAAAAACAATCTCTGGAGAATTGTTAACAGCTACAGAAAGCCTTCAAACTTTCTTTTTAACAGCTTTCTTTTAAACCTTCTCTAAAGTAAACTTTCAGAGCATGAATTCTATATGTTCATTGATTTTTAAATAATTAACTTTCTTCCCAGGGTGAACATTTATATTTATGCTATCGACTGTCATGTGAATTTGACTCATTTCCAACTTATGGGGACACTACCATAGTGTTTGATTGGTAAGATTACTCCACAACAGGTTTCAACATGATAGGTTCATCTTCACGCAGTGGTTTCCAACTTTTTTTTGATCAGGGACCACTTGACCTGGGACCACTGGACCGGGGATCTTTTTGATCAGGGACCACTTTGAGAAGGAACTACTCTCCAACATTCGTACCAAAAGGATTACAAATTAGGTTTTGTTCAATTTTAGTTTCAGTTGGGTTATTTGAGGTGCTGATTCAGAAAATTGCATTGGATTGACCACATCAGCTATAGTTTGTGATGCAGAACATATGCCATCCAGTAGCTGCCATCTGCTTGTCCACAGAAAACCATATTTAATAAGCTTTGACACTATAAAACGGTTTTGTGAAACCAGTTGTTTTATGAGTGGTCTCATCGTTGCAACGGTGTAGTAATGGTGAAGCTGCAGACCATATTTTAGTTCTTGTGGACCAATGGTGGTCCATAGGCCACAGATTGGGGACCACTATCTTAAAGTCACTATAAATTAGAAACAACTTGAAGGCACATAACAACAACAATGCTAATCCCAGTTCCAGGATCCCATTGGTTGTTGCTACACCACTAAAAGTGGAATAGTACAGCTATAACTGGGTCCCCTTCTACATTCAAAACAAACACAAGGGACACGATCTAAGTAGCAAAGTGAGTATAAATATATTCAAAAATATTCATTATATAATATAGGCAACCCAATGTGGTAAGACTCACTGTGTTCTTCCCAATTATAACAATACAAAACGGTGATAGAGGAAAGTCCAGATTACATATAATCAATTGGTTGGGAAGTCCCAAATAGTCCGTGAAGTTCACTGTAAATTCCAAGGTAGCAAATAATCCACAGTTCATGAAAAGTCAGTAATAATCCATATCCAAAATGCACACAAAGTCCAGAGTGAAGGGGAACGCAGGAGGATGAAATATAAGTAATTCAAAGATCCCAATGTGGTACGCCACGGATAATCCTGGTTGCGGAGCCGGGTTGACGGAAGAGTAAAAAGGATCCTGCTCCGTTTCGTGTTGAACACAAACGCTTTATCAAAACCCACAATCATCAAAATTCTAGGATGGTGTCCAGAAGTAGAATTACCAGATCCTACCAAACAATCCCCAAGATAATCCAGATTAACAAAGCAGATAATCCACATTAAGACAAAGGTACTGAAAGTAAAATATCATGTAGTTTTCTAGATTGTACTAAGAATAGAGAAGACCTCTATTTGATACTATCTGGCTACCTGGCAGGAAAAGAAAAGCTACCATTGCAGCAATGCTGGGGCACCCTGTTCTGAAACCTAGTTTCAAAAGTTTCTGTTGGTAATGTAAAAGTGCTCCAAATTGCTTCCTACTAAAAAAAACTATTTTAATTTCCTCTGATCAAAGAGTCAGGAAGAATAACAATCCCATGTACTCCTTCAAAGAATTGCAGTTCCAGAAATGGTGCATCTGCACTGTAAATGAATGCAGTTTGACATCACTTTAACTATAATGGCGCAATGGTATGGAATTATAGGTGTTTTACAAGGATTTTAGCCTTTGCCAAAGAGTGCCGCTGCCTCACCAAACTACAAATCCCAGGATTTCATAGCATTTGAGCTATGTTACATCCCGAATAGATTAATGCAATGTACTCTATGTGGGGTTGCCTTTGAAGATTGTTCAAAAGCTCCAACTAGTCCAATGGATGGCAGCCAGATTGCTCACCAGAGAGGCATACAGAGAGCATAAAACCCCTCTGCTATGCCAGCTCCACTGGTTGCCAATCTGCAACCGAGTACAATCCAAAGTTTTGGCTTTAGCCAATAAAGCCCTGAACGGTTCTGGCCCAGCTTACCTGTCTGAATGTATCTCCTGCTATGAACCATCACAAAGTCTAAGATCGACAGGAGAGGCCCTGTTCTTAGTCCCACCATCCTCTCAAACACGACTGGTGGAGATGAGAGTCAAGGCCTTCTCAGTGGTAGCCCCTCACCTGTGGAACTCTCTACCCAGTGACGTTAGATTGGTTCCCTCCCTCTTATCCTTTCAAATGAAACCCAAAACCTGGCTATGGAATCCAGCATTTGAACAGTAGAGGAAGCAATTTAGAATGAGACCCAGTTTGTGAGACTGACCCTGACTATGATTTCAAACCTGTGTGATTTAAACAATGTTTTAGTAGTTTTAAAGTTTTAACAAATTATTTTAATTGCTTTTATCATTTATTATTGTTGTTTGAATGAATGTCTGTTGTGAAGTTGCCCTGAGTCCCCCTGTGGGGGTGAGAAGGATGGGATACAAAAATTTAAAATAAATAAATAAACAAATATGCTAAAGTGTTGTCAAATATTTCCAAGCAGTGGATGATGGAATCCATGAATGCAGAATCTGTGGATACAGAGGGCGAACTGTAGGGCATCTCTAAAGCATAATTGCACTAATGCAATGCTGTACTCATATGCACTTCGTACGACTATTTTCCCCATTAAAACATTATTCTTATTCTTTTGCATTTGTTGTTTAAAGTTTTTTTTAAATGTGGATCGGGTGAGAAGGTATATACGAATGTTGCCAGAACAATTTCTTCAAGATGTTGTTCCTTTACTTCAAATGTGTCTGAGAAGAGAGTCAGTGCATCATAAAACCTTCTGGGTATGATTTTGCTTAAAGGTTGATTGTTTCATAGCCAACCCCCTGCCCCCCGCCTTATGAAGGCAAGGATCAAAACCATGAATCATAGTCCATGCTTGGGCCCAGCTGTGGAACAGTGTTTCCCACAGGAATATTCTCATGTCTGCTCTTTGACTGCTCACTGGCCTTGCCTATAGTGGAAAGAGTCAGCCCACATGTGTAGAAAAGGAAACATACAGTAATAACCGGCTTGTGATATAGTTGTCAACGAGGAAGCAGAATGTAGCCGCAGATGTACAACACACCTAAACCTTGAGTAAAAAGTCCCACATATATTTTCCAAGATACGGTACCTCTTTTATCCCTTATATACTCTCTGATATTGCTTATGTTTGCAGTGATCCATTTAACTATCTCTGGGGGCGAATCCATTAATTATTTCTGACCAGAGGCATTTTGTAATGATTTAAGAGTAGTGGAATTGATGGTTGGGCTTGTTTTCCTCATGAATTTGTCACAATTTGCTGTCGAGCTCAGCCACCTTTATATAAAAGGAGAGGCCAAAGGTGAACTATGTGTCTCTGTTTAATTTCTCAACGATGGCACTTTATTTATGAGCATCATTCTGCTTTTGTGTCATGTCCCTTCTGCTCAAGAGTTTCACCAGCAAATAAAGATGGCACCTAAAGAGGGCTGTTCACATTGGGCTTCTAAATTCAAGGTAATGCAATAGTGGGAAACATCTGAACAAAGCTGGCCTAAGGTGGCTTTTTGGCCCCATCTATGCTGCTATATCACTCTCTTGGCATTACTTCACGAACCAAGATTCTTAGGAAGGACTCATCCCACGCTTTTTACAAGAGCGTTGATGACTAAAAAGGCCAATCTGAGATAGGCAAGTTTGGTTGCAGAAAGCACAGCAGAAAGTCTCCTTGGGTGATGTTGTTTCCAAGTTGCGGTTCTTTCTGAGTTGTCATTTCTCTTCGAGACCCATTTGGCATGTCTTCTCGAAAGAGGCCATAGCATTGTGGATCGTGCGTCTCTATGCCTCTTGATGTGAGGCCAGGGCGGACCATTGTTGGTGATCAATCTGGCCGAGCCTGCTATATAATGCAGTTTGAAACTGCATTATATAACAGCACAGGGATGGGGAAGTGCAAATCATGAGTCACATGAGGGCCCAATCCTTGTTTGTACCCTGAACCTCCAGGACACACATGGCTCCCCCATGTTTCCATTTAACTTCTTGTTAGAGGGGATTGTTACTCTTTCTTATACAGGTGTAAGTTTCCCAGCTGAAAAAGGATGGACCCTTTCTTGTTCAATGAAAATGTCTACTTTTAGGTCAAGCTTGCCCAGGATTCTGCTTCTGGTGTCATTGTTCATCCGAGCCAGATGCCAATGAGTATGCAAGGATGTATGTGTTGATTCACAGAGATGTACATTCAGATACATATTTAGATGTTTGTTCAGTTGCAGAACTGTGTTGTTCAACACAAAGATTGTACAGCTCAATTGCTTATTTTTTTTTGTTATGGTGTATGCGACAATGTGGGCCTGTGATAAATGCCATAATATTAATTCCTATCCCTATACTCACAAATTTGTGGCTGGAGATATTGTTCATATAGTTTTCCGAAGTTCCACTTCAATGGCTCATGAAGAAATTATTTTTTAAAAGATTAAAAATTAATTCTCTCTTATTACAATTGTTGTCTTAGTATAAATATATTGCGTATACATTATTAAACACTCTAGCCATGTTATAGAACACTTCTCCTACAACATTGGCATACAATGTTTTCTTTCCTGAAAGTTCATTTTAGTTGGGTCCCAGGCCACATCACTGAGCAGGTAATTCACAAGTGTCCAGACAAACTGAGACAAACTGACCACTACTTTCCTGAAAGGTCTGGGTCTAACGGGGTATTGGGCCTGTGGGGACTCACTACCAGGACTACCCAAAGTCAGTCCCCACAGCCATCTCACACTTTTGGGCTCCTGGAGCCCAAAGGTGTGAGATGGCACCCCCCCCCCAAGCTAGTCTGAAAATTTTAAAAACCGCCATTAAGCTGCTCTAGTAGTCTTCCTGGTATGTAGAAATAATCCGGCAGGTAGTGGGAGAGGCAGGAGAAAAATCTCTCTTCCCCCCCTCCCCCACCTCCCAGGCCTCCTGGCACATCATTTGTATGTGCCAGGAGGATGGCCAGAGCAGCTTAATGACAGCCCAGTAAACATTTTTAGTTTAAATTAAGGCTAGTTTGGGGAAACTTCTGGTTGTCTGGGCGCCCTTCTGATAGTTACCAGTGGGGCATCTAGATGCCCCTCGGGAAAACCTGGGTTTTGGAGGTGAGGTGGTGATGGACCTAAATCCATGCCAAAGCAGGTTTTTTGAACCTTTTTTTGGTGCTGATTTGGGTGCTGTCTGGAAGCACCTGGAGTTTGTTGTGAGTACCTGGCTAATTTTGGTCACATCTGTTAATGTCAGAATGAGGCACCTGAGCAATTGGCTATAAGGATAGGCTAGATTATCTGACATCAAAAGAAGAGTCCACAACTGCCAGATGGTAGAATGGAGACCTGTGACAAGAGAGGAGGAACAGGAGCAATACAAGGACAAGCCATCTCCTTCCGTTGTGCTGATCAATACAGGGAAAGAGTGATGGTGTTGGTGTCTATTTTGACAGAAGAATTGGACTAACATGGACCAGATGCAGCTTTATAGACTGACACAAAGTCCTAAAGTGTAGCAAAGTTTAATTAAGGACTTCATCTCAAGAGTAGAGAGAAAGCAGGGAAAAGCAAGAGAACCGTCTTACTCTGTTTCCTCCCATCTTTCTCCATCTTCTGGGATGACCAGCCACCCCACATCCTTACTGCATTGATACCCATCTTTCCTCCATTTTCTCCTCTTTTCCCTCTGTTGAGTAACACCTGATTCCTGAAGATGGGTTTAGGGCTCTGTTTCCATGAGCTACAGAAAGAGCTACAGAAAGAATAGATACAAACCACGGCTGTCTGTCTCAATGATGCATAGGGAATTCTGGTGAGCATCCCAGCTTTTTTTTAAAACTTAGGACTGTCTGAAATGAAGCACCATGGGAGTCCCACTGGAGGTGCCCTTATATCATATGATGGTCTCTGTGGGACTCCCATGGTGCTCCATTTCAGACATATATGGAATGGAGCCTCAAACCTGTGGGATGAAGTCCTAAATTTAAAAAATCCGGGATGCTCACCAGAAGTCCTTATGCATAATGGAGACATACAACTGTGGATTTGTGTTGAGTCTGGATTTTCTTCTCAGTGTAGAAATGCATCCTGTATCTCAAACAGAACCTTCAAAATAAGGTAAAAGTGGAAGAGGCAAGTTGGAATACAACAGAGACGTTGCATACCCTTCCCTACTTTTTAGAGGAAAACACATAAGATATCAATTAGGTAACAATAAAGGTAAGTTTTTTCATTATTTAAGATTATTTTTCAAGTCCGTTATGACTTCATACTATTAAGAGAATGACAGTTAAGACTGGAGTGTAAGTGGGAGACACATTTTTATTTTCAAGTTGCGATATCCTTTCTTTGTTTCATTCATAGTAAGATTACAAAGGAAGTAAGAGGATTGGGTGGATATGGAAGAGAATCAGCCTATGTCCATTGCAATGGAAAGAAGGACGTGTAATAGTGCCATAGTAGCCTCTTGTCAGTAGAACCCTGCATAAACAACATTCCCAGATTTTGATTATTCAAATGCCTTGGATGTCTCCCAGGCCATTCAAATAGATGCAGTTGAGCTGTATTTATTTTTTTTGGCATATCCTCAAATATGAATAATATTCACAGCTCCCTCATCTTTGCTTCACATCAGCATGGAAACTTTATCAAATTGGAGCAAAAAAATTGTTTTGCATGGCTGAAGCATGCTAAATATGCAAGCCAAACAGAGGTTAGGAATGATTAACTTCACTTTTATGGCCCTATACACTTTGGTATCAATCCAGTTGCTAACACAACTAGAGGAGAACCTGTATAACAATGACTCTTACATAAGTGTCCACTTATAGCATGTAGTTAGGATCAATAATTAAGTTTAGACCATTAGCCTAGTGAACAATACATACATGATAAATAAAATTCTGTGAAAACGTGTATTTTTATTTTAAAAAATAGTAGAAATAATAGATACAAATGCCAAAGCAGGTTTTTTTTTACAAAATTTATATTCTAATACACAAGCAGTATGATTACCAGTGATTATCAGAATGGAGCTGACTTTGTTTTGAGCGGAACTGAGCAAAATTTGGACATTATAACATTAGCTCAATGTTGGCAGCTGTGGTGAGCTAGTGATCATTTTTCAATTAGGCCAAGTTACTATTGTATTATATTATATGCTACGGTACTTTGTTTAAATAATTCCAAAATAAATTAATTAATGAAATACAGCCAAATTTATTTACTTTGATTTGCTTCTGAAATTTTAATTTAAGACTATGCCCTCAATTACAGTGCAATCTGTATATCTATGGGGGATATTTTCCAAGACTGCACAATTACAGTTAATAGTGAATCCTGTTGAATGATAGTTTCCAGTGTGAGCATGCCATAGAACCACACTAGAGGATCTTGAAAATGCCTAGAGATAATTTTTGAGGCAAGGGGAGACATAGGTAAGTGAAACTTCAGGTATATGTCCCATGGATATGGAGGTTATACTATATCTGGGAAGTACTCTCAATTACAGAAATACAGCTGGAGGTCTCCTGTGAGCAATAGAAATGCTGTACTTGTTGTTGGAATGGAGAATCGCTGGTTTGTTGTGAGTTTTCCAGGCTGTATGACCATGTTCCATGCCTGCCATACATGTGGGCGAAACATCAGTAGAGAATGCTTCTGGAACATGGCCATACAGCCTGGAAAACTCACAGCAACCCAATATAGGTTAAGTTTCCCTGTATTTGCATATATAGAGAGAATGTAGTATTGTGGGAAAGGGTATTAGTCACACATCCAGTGCCCCCTGAGTTCCCCCAAGAGCTACTTCACCACTGCCAAACACCTAGCACAGGAAAGAGAAGAGGAAGAAGGACCTTGCTTACATAAGGACCCGGAAAAAAGCAGGCATTCCAGATGCTTCCCCGGCAGTCAGCACACTTTTGTCTTATAGGATTTGAAAGAGATAACTGGCTAGATGCCATCTCACTGATCAACACAGCCAGATCATTAATACCAGATTGGGACAAAAGGACAAGGTGAGTGATAGGAGCCCAAGGGCTGCAACTGCACGGCCAACTTGGTGAGGGATTCCATCACTAAACCTCAGTGGAAACAAGTAGAAACCAGTTTCTGAAATGTTGGATGAGACTAAATGTGGCACATTATCTGTGGGGAGAGAAGAAGGGGAAGGACACAAATCAAGGAGGGATGAAAGGAAGCCTGATATATTCCAAGAACAATCTGTTCCAATGAGGAGTTGGCTTAGGCCTCCTAAACTGTAACCAAAAACACACAGAGACCATCTGTTGGTCAAGAGATTGAGGGCTGCTGGATTATAGGGTGTCTATTTGGAGGCGTTGTTTGTTTGTCTTATATAATTGTAATCTGTTATTGTAAACTACTTTAGTGACCCTCTGATCAAAACATCATTAAAATGGATCAGTCCACCATCTATAAAACTGTGATGCCCATCTAAAGTTCTTATGAAACCAGAACTTGAGAATGAGATTTTCTCTTAAACATTATGAGATAGTTGTGGTGATAGCTCACATGTCAACTTCAGAGTTATATTTTAACTACTACAACTAACTAAAAACTACAACATAGTACTAACGCCAAATCACAAAGCACAACACACACATACACATGTAAACTAAGGACTTCATCACAAGAAGTTTGAGAAAATGAGGGAAAGGGGGGAGGGGGGAGTTTCATTGGATTCTGTCTTTAAAGAAGATGAAGAATTTACTCACTTCCATCACACTAAGATAGCCTCCTCCAGCTTTTGACTCAACCATCCACTTAATTCCCCTCACATGGGCAGGCGATTACTCTTTCCAGGCCCGGATTAATCCCTTTTGGTGCCCTAGGCCACACTTTGGAATTACGCCCCCAAACCAACCTCTACTGCACCCCCCCCACATTCCTTCTTTCCACTGCGAGGAGGAGGAGGCAGAGGGAAGCCCCGCCCCCAGCAGCGGCCCAGGGGCAGGGCTTCCCTCTGCCTCCTCCTCCTCGCGCCCTTCTTCCTTGAGTCTCATACTTCCAAATTGACTTCCAAGCCATTGAAATCAATGTCCTGGGTCACTTCAAAACTACAGGGAACTTCTGACTCACAAGTATGCTTCAGAACCCTGTTCGGAAGTATGAAACTTCCGACTTTAGTTCCAACATCCTCAATGTCTGAATGAACTCGCCCATGCCTAGTACTCAATGTGGCATGTGGTGGAATAGTAGGGGGGTTTTTTTGGGCAAAGTTCTTAGATCCTTGTTTATATTTGTGTATTTAAAAATAATTTTTCAAAGTGAAATTTATGTGTTAGCACTCTTGAAAAAAATGTTAACAAGTTACTTGTGGACAATACTAAAAAAGGTTTTTAAAAAAATGCTCTACGTGAACATTTGGGGCCGGGGCAGTGGGGAGCCTTTGGGCAGCTTTCAGATAAAAACTCTTTGATGAGCTTACTTAATCTGATTCTAGGAACAGATGGGTCATCTCAAGCTAATTCCAGGAGAAAATTATGTTTTTGCTTGTGAACCATCACCTCATCTAAAATCAGAAAACAACACCAGAAGGGGCTTTCTATGCTTGGCAACATTTCACATGGAAAATGTAAGGTGTAGCCAGGCTTCCACATGCCCATTCTAAGACTGCTGGATGTGGTTTTGAACACTTTGGAATGCAGTTCAGAGTTCAAACCATTTGTCTGTCTGCTGTTAGGATGAGTGGCTGGACACCATCTGTGATCCCATTAAGGCTGTAGGTGTGTAGACATGTTTCAGTGCAATCAAAAGAACAAGATGAAGTCACAACAAGGGACGCTTGAAGAATTTAATCTTCGTGAATCCCCATGCAGCTTGCCCTTATCTGCTCCTCTTGTCTCTCTTGTGAATGGGTGGAATAAATTCAGTTGCCTTTTGTGATTCACAAAAAATATAAAATCTGGAAGCATTCCTTGCTGAAAAGTGAAGCCAAGTGCATTTTAAAAATTGGATTGTGAAAGCAACTATGTAAAAGAATTGGCTTTTTAAAAAGAGAACATATGATTAGAAATTCATATGTCAGTGCAAATGTTCATCTGCAGATTAATCTGGAAAGGAGACAGAATGTGTTTATGACTTTGTGAATGAATACAGCAAAAGTGACACAGGCCCAAAATAGACTTATTCATTTCTCCTTGGTTACAAGTAATATTCGACTCTTCTTTTTCTGGTTGTAGGCAGGCTCACGTGGAGGGGTTCCAAAGCAAGTAGCTGAAGATTTGTAAGTGATCAACAACAGACTGTGTTTCACAATGCTTGCGATGGAGCTACAAATGACTGTTGGAGGAGGCTTTTTTACTACTTAGGTTTAGTTATATATTATATTTCTATGCTGCCAAATAATCTAAGCATTCTGGGTGGTTTGAAAAATAAAGCTAAAAACCATAAAATATAAAACTATAATAATATAACTAGCCCTCTCCCCCAGTTCAGGCTATCGAAACAATAAAGAAAAAGTAAACAAAAAAACAAAAAAAACCAAACCAGTAGTTGCTCAAAATCTTCCTATAAGTCTGTACGATAGTGGTCTCCAGAGTAGCCCATGGTTTTTATATAAGCGGTTTATTCTGAACTTTCAATTACTTATCCAAACTCTTGGATTGGACATGAGTTTCTTGGGAAACTCTATTAAAGTCCAGATGAAAACTCAGAACAGATGTACCATCCCATTGATGTGGAAGCTGTGATTTGCAACTAAATTATCCAATTTTCATTATATTAAAAATTGATTAATCTTCAGCTGCTCTTCAACTTCTGTATATTTGTATCAACTACTGGCTTGTTTGTTTTCATTTTTGATTCTTTTGAAGTAAACTGTTGTTGTGCATGAAAATTCCTGCACACAAAAATACAATATGCTTTATTGCTCTGTCAAAATGACAACACTGATCCTCTGGACTTGCTCCTGAGTAATGTGCCAGCTTATGAAGGATTCCGCTGTCATAGATCCATTTCACTGGGTCTTTGTGTAGCTATGTAATATTGTTGAATCCGGTTAAATTATGCAGCTGCTAAGTGATAGATTATGTAAAGCTCCAATGTGTTTAGGATTAAATCAGCCTTGTTATTAATTTGGTTTCTTTTGTTTCATTTCAGGAAAACCCCTTTAATCTCCCTTAGTTATGTAGATGGTCTGTCAAGTGAAATCTTCACAATGAGGGCAATAAAGGGGAGAAGAGGTTCACAAAACATTACTCTCTCTCAGGAGGGTGAAGGTTGAACTGCCATGAATTTGTTACTGATCTAATTGGAATTTGTGTATTATTCTCGAGCAATGCTTGCCAAGGAACTGTGGCCATACAGAAATGTGGAACTGTAAAAATCCTACAGGAAGAAAATGGGGCAAGTTGGGGGGTTCCAGAACAACTTGGGTCTCTTGCTATCTGAGAAAACCACTCCTGACCCAGGGTCAGACATTAGGAGACACCCAATAGCTGTAGCCAGTTATTGGGGGAAGGGCGGTACTGTTCAGAGAATACTTCTTTCTCATAATACAAAACATTTCTTGAAAAACAATGAATAGTTTATCTTCAATTCCTTGACTTGAATACAGTTTCAGGAATTAGGGATTGAAATAATATTTGGAATACTATATACTGTAAATAGTTGAATAGTCTGTTTCCCGAGTGCCAAAAACCCCTGTTGAAGGGAATCCATGTGGCATTTGTTGACAGAATGATACAAAGAGCTGCCTGACAATAGTTGAAAGCATAGCCTAAATCCAATTACTAAGCCCAGTTAGAACAGACACATTGAATCAGTAGGATTTAGATAATTGTTGCTTTATTGTTTATAATTGATACAAGGTCCAGTTAGTACTACCAACCAGATTTCTATTGGTTAGCTCATCTAGCCAAGTACTATCTACATTAGGAGAATCTTTCATCTTCTACTCTATAGCATTTTAGGTAGTTTTCTACCCTAGATGTACGCCACCTAATCTTTTCCACACAAGATGCTCAACTCTGAACTTGGAACCTTCTGCTAGCAAAAGATATACTGTTCTGGGTGTTGTCTACTTTGAAAAAGGTTTAGAGCCTTAGTTTTAATTTAACTTGCGCCCATTTAGCAATACAGCAAGATTGCATGCCAAAGTGATGTAAGTGCAGAGATGGAGGTAAATTGATGGACATTACAGACTGTAGCCCGTAAAAAACATTTCCAGCTCAGTGCTGATTTTGCCAGGCTCACCTCGGTTTAGAGCAATGGCTCCCAAACATTTGTCCTCCAGAAGTTATGAACTTCAAAGTCCAGAATTTCAGAATGCTATTTATTTTATTTATTTCCACCATTTCTACCCCGCTTCTTCTCAACTCCCGAGGGGGGACTCAGAGCAGTCTAACAACGGCAACAATTCGATGCCAAAAACACAGTATACATATAATAGAAAACAAAAAACAGTCAAAATTAAAATACATTAATGTCCACCAGTTTGCCATTTCAATCCAATGCTAGTCAAGCTAGGAGTGGCTTCTGGGAACTGAAGTGCAAAACTAAAGTTGGTGAACCACTTAGAGATTCATTCTCCTTCAAGCCTTTGAGACAGGCTTTAGAGAACAGAATTAACTTCAGGACTGATTCAAGCACCTGAAATGGCAGAAAAAAAGCCTATCTGTGAAAAAGTCAGAGCAACAGTGGTATCCTAGAGCATTTACATCACACTATCTTCTACTTTTGAAGGATAGTCTTGGAAATCTATCAGTCAATTCAGAGGCTGTGTAGATTGTTTTTCTATAAATGAGAATTACCCAAGCACAAATTCTTCCAGTATCAAGATAAATTAAGCACCAAAGGAACAGCTAGAAAACAGAGCATTCATAAAGAGAAGAAAAGCTCTCTCTCTCTGATAAAGATGTTTGACCTTCTTTCTTGTATCCTAGAAAAGTGATTTCATAAAGTTTTCAATATTATGTTTCAATGTTTCAAAGTTCCTAACAACTAGGAATGGGTAAATCAGTTTATTTCTAGTCTACGTTGCTCTCACATAGTTTTGCCCACAAATCAATTCCGCCCTGTTTCCATTTGAAAAAGATCCACTTGATAATTCATGCTGAAATATGTGTTTATTAAACAGAGTTTTACATTTATTTTCTCTCAAAATATGCATTTGAAACATTTTTGCCCTCAAAACGCACATGGCTGGGTGTATTTTCTCTCAAAACACACATTTTAAAATCTGGACTAGTCTCCTTTCATTCTGATTTGCAGATTTTTGCCAAAGTTGGGAAAATTCTGCCCTAACCCCCAAAGTGAAAAGAGGAATCATAGCAAAGGTCGTGTACTTTTCTTCTTTGTTTCATCTTTAAAAGATTCTTTCCTTTCTTTTTCCTTTCCCTCCCCTCCCCTCTTCCTTCCCCTTTTATTTCCTTCCCTTTTCCTTTGTTCTTGGAAACTGATTGGGAAACTAAGCAGTGATCCACACACTGAGATGCTGCACAAGTTGTTTTTTTTCCAGAATTTGCAAAACTTGAACTCTTCAAGCATTATCAACAATGATGCTGAAGATGGTGGTGGGAAGAGAAGTATTTTTAACTATGGCAGATCTTTAAATGTGTGCACTAAAAGAAGGCAAAACAGGGATCAAAGAATTATCTTGAGAGGGTTGCTATATTGAAAAATGGGTTCATGGTGGGTCCTAGAGACATGGGAATAATAATGGAGAGCACAAACCTGGTCTCAGCAAGGAAACACTATAAGGAAAAGTGAAGCAAGCCTAGTTGCTGTTAAAATTAAGAGCCTAGGAAAGCGACTTTTTTTTACATGGGGACAGCTCTCACAATCTCTATGTTAGGAGAAGTGACTTGGACATGCTGACTGGAACATTATGGGAGCTTGATTGGATCAATTTTGACACAAGTAAACACACAGAGAGCTTTTTTGACATCTTCACTTAGGCCTATGTCACAAGAACTCACAATTCCACCATGGTTGTATTATAATTGATAGCAGATACATATTGTGTAGAGCAGTCTCCCTATCAGACTTCTCTTCATTACACCAATTTATCAATTAGTCATCTCAATATTGTACTCCTGCTCAGCTTCACTATTGTTGTTACTTGGTTTTTGATTATTATTTTATTTTATGACAATTTCAGCATCTTAAAACTAAAAGCAAGTATAAATATAAAATATTAGGATAAACAGCTAGCTTTGGAATAGTGAAGGGGAAGGGGAGCAGAAGAAAGGAAGATAATTCCACCTCTTGATGCCACTTTGCTCTCTGTATGCCAACATAGAAGTAGAAGAGACCTATTGCACAAAAGTAGGTGGTGGAAAAATTGTGGAAAGAGGAGCTACTGATGGTCCAAAATATTATTATTATTATTTTACTGACACAAAACACAGCATGACACAGCAAATTAGATATATATGCTGGATTTCATATCACACAATCGCAAGTTGAACACTTCCCAAGCATTTAGGACTATGTGATGTATTTTCGAATGATGCACACAGATCCAAGTAAGCTGGCCTTTTGCAGTTAACAGATCATGATTTTGTCAATGTTTATTGTTTCCAAATGCTGGCTGAGATCTTTTGGTACGGCATCCAGTGTGCCGATTACCACTGGGACCACCTGTACTGGTTTAAGCCAGAGCCTTTGCAGTTTGTTGCACCTCAAACCTGGAACGTACTCCCCTAGATCACACACACAAGTAGCTAGGTAAAAAGCCTTTATTTAGAATAAGAATAGTTCAAAGCAAAAGGAAGTAAAGCAAAAGGAAGTCCAAAAGCAAAACTGGTTTAAGTCCTTAAACTGGAGTAAATCCCATGGAAAGCAAGTCCAAAAACCCAGGCCAGCTGATCCAACAGCTGTAACAAGAACTCAGAGTCCAAGGCAAACGGGAACAAATCCAAACATAGACTGTGGCTTAGCTGAGCAACCCGCTCCTGCAGCCACTCGGAACTTGGGAACAAGATCAGGAACAATCCAAGCTGAATGTAGCTTCCACTCTACCGCAGTCTTGACGGGGTCAGTCTTTTAAGGACTCTATTTTCTGTGAGTCCACTGAGTTCCCCAACACACATTCCAATCTCTCCGCGAGGATCTGATAGAAGCCTTTCTATTGAAGTTTCCCAGCTCATTAGACGAAACAGGTGGACTCATATCTTGCTGGGAAGATTCACCCTTCCTAATTCCCGGGCTCTCATCTGGCACAGGAGAGCGGTTCCTGAGAGATTCAAGGTTATGGGAGTTCTCACTGGCAGTTTCAAAGCTGACTTCCATAGAATCATCATTACCCCTTCTTCATCATTGTAATACCCATGTAATGAATCATTGTCCCAAGATAGCTCTCCATCTGCAGAAATGTCCCTCTCTGGCCATCCATCCTGACCCGGATCGATTGGTTCCGGTGTTGCCGGACCCTGACCTCCAGACTGGGGCATCACACTGCTTAGCTGGAACACCACACAGTTCAATTTTGAGGTCATGATAACAGCTGAATTTTTCCTATTGTTTTTCGTCAATTCAACTGGTATGGTGACATCAATAATCCAAACGTTTTCCCCCCACAATCATTATTTCTGGCGTATTGTGTTCCAAAACTTTGTCAGTCTGGACTCAAAAGTCCACAGTATTTTTGCATATTTTCCACTACCTTTGCAGGTTTATGATCCCACTAGTTCTTTACTACTGGCAGGTGATACTTGTGACATAAGTTCCAATGATTCACTTGGGCCACATAGTTATGCCTCTGTTTGTAGTCCATCGGTGTGATTTTCTTGCAGCAGCTGAGGATATGATCAATGGTTTCATCAGCTTCCTTGCACAGTCTGCATTTTGGGTCATCACCCCACTTCCCAACGGGTGCTACCTTGTTGTGGTGGAAGGCTTAACTGCTCCAAGGATGCTGAGAGCTGTGCTGGTGGTAGTGTAACTACCAGCAGGTCCAATCAAGTCAGAGAGGTCTCAGCTGAGGAGTGGAACTAAGAGCACCTAACCCATTAGCACTATGGAGAAACAAACCAAAACGAAGTCTATACTGGCTCTGCCATCACTCAGGATAAAAAGGACTGTGGTGAATGCTGCTGATTCTGGACATCCATCGACAAGTGGACTACAGAATCAAAATACAAATGAACAGTCACAGACGCGGCAGAAATATACAATGCCAGAAAACTGCACAATTATTATTATTATCATTTTCATTATATTTATACCCTGCTTTATCTGCTTTATCTCTCCCCAGGGATACTCAAGGTAATGGTTCAGCTGCAATGATAGTTTGCCTGCCTCTTGAAATAAAATATTTAATGCTAAAACCTTCATTGTGGAACAATAAAGGGTTTATAGTTAAATAAGCAGCTATGATGTTACATATGCTGATTTAATTAAATAAATTACGCCATTGTCAATTCTTTTGTCACAGTTTATGTGAGAGAAAACACTAACAGCGGAACCTTTTTCAGAACCTACTATGCTCCAGAAGAGATAGTCAGGGAGATCACAATAAACATTGTTAATGCTTGTTTAACAATATTCCACAGCGAGCTATTAAACTGCTAAAGTATGTATATGTGCATTGGAAAAATAAAATTGCTGGTTTTGTTCCCTGGCATATAAAGAACGATACTTTAATTTCTTTAGGCGACATAGCTCACATGCCCCTTGGAGAGTCATCTTGATTCTGGACTTGAACAAGAAAAATGTCAGCCTTAGAGAATTCTCCCTCGAGAGTCATTTATTTATATATTCTGCCTTGTAGGTTTATAAGCAGAACTGAGGAATGCATGAAAATGTGCTAGGAAATACAAAAGCATTCTTAGCTGGAGTACATTTAAGGATATTTCTGTTTCTATATCAAATCATGTGCTAGAAAAACAGCCAACCAACTTGGAATTTCTTCATTACTTGAGGGAATCCAAATAACATACCATTGCACCCCCCTCCTTCCCGAAACTCCAGCAGAAGTTGGGTTAGTTTAAAAAGTAATTAGTTGCAGTTGCAGTTCTAGCTCTGAGGCATTTCAAAATAGTTAGTTAACAATATTACTTTTTTTACATTTAGAGTTTTTCAGATTTTAAAGAATAAGTGCATATATTTCAAAAAAGTAAGCTCTCTCTCTCTCTCTATATGCTCTCTCAGCATTACTTCGCGAATGAAGATTCTTAGGAAGGACTCATCCCACGCTTACTACAAGCGCGTTGATGACAAAAAAGGCCAATCTGAGATAGGCAAGTTCGGTTGCAGAAAGCGCAGCAGAAAGTCTCCTTGGATGATGCTGTTTCCAAGTTGCGGTTCTTTCTGCGTTGTCGTTTCTCTTCAAGACCCGTTCGGCGTGTCTTCTTGAAAGAGGCCGCAACATTGTGGATAGTGCATCTCCATGCCTCCCGATGTGAGGCCAGGGTGGACCATTGTTGGTGATCAATCTGGCCAAGCCTGAGATGTTGTTTCAGGGAGTCATATCTTTTTTTGGGGGCACCTCTCTTGCGCTGACCTGTGGCAAGTTCACCATAGAGTAGTATCTTTGGGAGGCAGTGGTCCTCCATCTTAGAGATGTGCCCTGCCCAGCGCAAGCTGTGTTCTCAATAGCATGGCCTCAATGCTGATGATCCCTGCTTGCTCAAGGACAGCAACATTAGTCACATAGTCGGCCCAGTGTACATTTAGAATTGTGCGAAGACAGCGCTAATGAAAGTGTTCGAGGAGTCGTAGGTGTTGGCGATAGGTGACCCATGTTTCAGACCCATAAAAGAGAATAGACAGTATGATAGCTCTGTACACACTGATTTTGGTCCTTTGCCTCAGGTTCTTGTTGCTCCAGACTCTTTTGTGAAGCCTTCCGAATGCACTATATGCCTTTGCTAATCTGTGATCTATCTCTTTATCAATCTTGGCATCTGAAGAGATGATGCTTCCCAAGTAGGTGAACTGCTGAACGGACTTAAGCACAGATTTGCCTATGTTGACGTGGGGATGATGGTGTTCTTCCTGTGGTGTGGGCTGGTAGAGAACTTCCGTTTTCTTCAGGCTGACTTCCAGCCCAAACAGCTCTGCAACTGTTGCAAAGCAGGATGTTAGGCACTGCAGAGCTGGTTCTGTATGGGCGACAAGGTCAGCATCGTCGGCAAAAAGCAGCTCACGGACTAGATTTTTAGAGTTTTAGTGCGAGCCCTCAGATATATGTATTTATATACATAATATAGTGTGTGTGTGTGTGTATATATATATATATATATATATATAGAGAGAGAGAGAGAGAGAGAGAGAGAGAGAGCATCTACACTATAGTTTGAAACCACATTACCTACCATTGTTCTATGCTATGGGATCATGGGAATTGTAGTTTTACAAGGTCTGTAGCCTCCTCTGATTCCACACTGAACTGCACATCCCAGGATTCCATAGCATTGACCTATGGCAATTAAGTGGTGTTGAACTGCATTAATTCTACAGGGTAGAGCCAGCCATGGTCATTTAAAAAAAATCTGCAGTGCACTGATCTTGATACAGAACATATCCTTCTTCTGTCTACCTAAGCACTGTATGAGCTCCCACAACCCAGGGCTTTAGTCTCTTTGGTAGGTTCTTCCTTTAATAAACCTCATAGTTTTGTCCATCTTTTCTCTAGTGGTGAGGGTCAAGACCATGCTCATACCATAGCAGCCAATCCACCAGAGCAAAATTTTCCAAACATCTCATGTTGGTGGCACAAATTTTAATATATATCATTTTATGACACAGTCATTCAGTAATAGCAATGATAAAAATACCATATCTCATGAAAACCTTTCATTTATATTTTTTTAAAAATATGATTTATTGCTTATTTTACATTGACTCAGAGTTTTTTCATTACATTCATGTGACATGCTTATACACTGCAGCTGACACACTAATGATCATGACACACAGGTTGGAAAACTCTGTACTTGAGGTGTCACAGCCTAAAACTCACTTTCCCTGGTTATATCACTAATTCCCAGGTGCAAAGTGTGCACCTACACTGTAGAAGCAATGCAGCTTGACACTACTTTAACTGCTGTAGCTCAATGATATGGGATCATGGGAGTTGTAGTTTAGTGAGGCACCAAACTTTTTTAACAGAGAAGGTTAAAGACCTTGTAGAACTGCAACTCCTACAATTCTGCATTAATTCCACAATGTAGATGCACCCAAAGCAGCTTAGAGATGTTCTTGATAATATTTCCATGCATGTTTATGCTCCAGAAGAATATATTTAGATACCTCATTGTATTCATGTTAAACTCTGAATGCAACAAATGAAGAAGACTTCGTGATGTATCAAGGGCTTTTTATATATTGCCTGGATACAGAATAGAATTTACCTTTATATATCAAACCTTTTGTTCTGAAAGATCTCACAAACTCGTTGGCTTTTGAATATCTTGCTTTCATTATCATTTTAAATCTCTTGACACAAAATCTTTAAAGTAAAATATGAGGTGATGAACAAGATATGAATAAATGATATCAAAATAGATATCAGGCTGAAGAGTAGTAGTGCCAAAAAAGATAAAGAATAGCATTCAATGTCAAGTTAGAATGTGAAACTGATATGGAAGAAAGGAACTTTTCCAGGTAAACAACCTATCTCTTTGTACCTCTGGCATAGTGTCACCTTGTTAGATAAGGCGTTCCATCTGTAATAATCAGAAGGGGAACTCCGAAGTTCATCTTCACACTTTGTTCCCAAATATTTGGGGAACATACCTTCTGTATTCGCTAATACCAAAACTATATGAACGCGCTGCTTATTGACTGTAGAGTCAATCATTATTAAAAGGAATTTGGAGACCCTAATGGAAACATTCCCAGTTACTGAGACAAAACTGATGAAGTAATTATTCTTTATGTCTGTTCAAAAAGTACACATTTAGATTACATCACATATGTAAAACTTATATGCACAGATTGACTTCATTATTTGCTAGGTCAGATCTAATTGATTTCAGTAGATT
This sequence comes from Anolis apletophallus, assembly GCA_030556195.1. NCBI lineage: Eukaryota > Metazoa > Chordata > Lepidosauria > Squamata > Anolidae > Anolis > Anolis apletophallus. Next base: position 62,291,442 of record JARBWK010000003.1, on the reverse strand, counting down.
TTTTCGTGATAAGAGGAAAAAAACACTTTTTCTACTATGTTCTTTTGACACCGAAACCAAGGCTGTCTTCCTGCAGCAAATGAGATATTTTGGAACATTACATATCAGAAGAATGCTTGCGGTCTGACATGACTGTTTTATGCCCATGAAACTATGTTCTACCTCATTCCCAAAGGCTCAAGCCCACAGGGATCAGTATTACATTAAGACAAGCCACATAAGATGTTACTGCTGGATTCATTCTGCCCATTGTCTCATCAACTGCCTCATCAATGCTATCATCCACAGTTTGGAAAAGCAAGGCCCTTCTCAATTTGCCTTCTTTGATTTTCCTACTTTCTGGAACTCCACTTGAAAGAGTCTTCATTAATGGTCTCACAAATCCTGGAAATAGCACTGCATGACAAATCTGATATCATTTTAACAACACCCCAATTCCCTTTCTGAATCCCCAAAACACAGTGGGCAATGAATTTATTCCATTTTAGATTCTTCACACAAAGAACTGTTCTGTCCATAATCATAGGTCCTTCATGCTGTTACATTATGTCCACCTGACAGTAATTCCTGATCAAAACTTCCTACCATAGTGGAGTTGCCTGCTGCACCCAAACATAATGGATTGTAATAAACTTCTAGGAGCAGTGACACTACTCAAGATTCTGTAACAAAAAAGAATTGGACTGTGTTGTGGAATGCAACTATCCAAGCAATTTAGTGATATTCCTTGCAGATATGTTCACTTATTTATTTAAATTGCTGAGCTTGGTCTCTCTTTCAATTGGCTTCAATTGCCTTCAGTAATAAAATCGGATAAATCTGAATAACTATAGCAGGGTTTCCCATAAGGTCTGTGGGCTGGATACAGCCCCCCGAGGTCATTTACTCAGCCCCTGCCCTAAGACTTTAATTTAGGGTTGCCTTAAGTCTGAAATGACTTGAAGGCACACCATTACCACAATTCTAATTAACTTGGCTACATCATCAGCCAAAAGCAGGCCCACACTTCCTATTGAAATACAGTGGAACCTCAACTTACGAGCATTCCAACGTATGAGTGATTTTAGTTACAAGCCATTGCTCTGTCCAGGTTTTGCTTTGACATATGAGAAGTGTTTTGAGTTACAAGCTAGTGCCAGAGGGAGCACTAACGCAAGAGGAAGTACTAGCGTGAGAGTGAGCAACCTCCATGCGCAACCTCCATGGAAAATTGAAACACAGATCTATTTAGTTCTCCCTGACTATATTCCACTGTGTTTTTTAACTAATAATTACAATGTTTTAGAGCATTTGTATATTGAAACAAATAACAGATCTTGTATCAATGTGTTGTGTGATCGTTCACTGACTCTAGGGATTTTTCACAAATGGAGAACCCCAAAGATCTGATCTGAATGTTGAACTGGGCGCAGGAAGATTCATATCTATTGATCTGATAGTAGAATTTTAATTCATAAACATATATAGCAACTGGAAAAATAGAGGTCAGAATTTAATTACCATTTTTATTAAAGATACATTGAATCTAATATACTCTAATAGTTTTTACTGTTTTTACTGATTATTACATTAAATTAAAATGACAGCTGGGTGAAAGGTCATGCATTTAAAGTCCCATGATAATAGCTTTGGTAGTTAGGCAAGGAAAGATGTATCCTTAGCTTTTCTGAACTCTCTGGCAGCTAATGTTAAAGATTCCTTCCACTAATCCAAGGAATCCATAGGATGTTGTCATGACAGTTAATGTGGAGTTATGGTTCTTTAATTGTGCTGTGTGAAAGGGCTTGAGGATTGAGAAACATCTGAGATGTACATTTTAGTTATTCTGTTCTCACTTGAAAGATACATTTCAAAGGTTTTCTCTATGGTTTTAGGTCAATGAGGTTTGCACATTTTTTCATGTTTTGCACCAAAATGTCTAAAAACATTTTTGGTGTTAATTCTGGAACAGATCCTAAAGAAGGTCAACTGCTCAGTGAGCAGTAGTTGCATAATTATCCAGACTCATTATAAGGAAAATTTTCAGGTTCATTTCTACAGTCTCACTGGTTTTCTTCGAGCACATTCTCACTCTATTTTTTCATTGATGAACGTGGATGGAAATGTTTGTCATAAAATGTTTATAGGTCTTTGATGTTTCTAATAGAGGATGCAAATGCTGAACAGATGAACATTATGTCACTAAAAAGAAAAAAACAATGAATTGCAGAATTACAATTAGAAAAACTTGAAAGTATGGCTGAAATATCAAAGACACTTGGAATTGAAAAAAGGCAATCTGTTCTTTGAAGGCATGTTCTGTTTTTCTGTACTGGGGTTTTTCATTAAGGTCTATTCTGAAATATACATGGCAAAAATCAACAATCCCATATAAGCAAAGAAAAATAGGAATTCTTATAAGCAGTCAAAAGTAGTGCAGGATTTGGAAGTCATACAAATACAGATTATGCATGTTGTACATCAAGAGGCAGTCCTTTATCAATGCATAGTGGTGGAACAATCCATTTGTGAATAGCCAATGAGTTAATTAATTCGCTTTTCTGGAATATAGTCATACTAGGACCTCATCCCATTTTGGGGAGGGGGGGAATCATCTTCTTAGCATAGCATTTCGTTCCATTTTGTTTATAAGGAAAATGGTGGTGATATATCAAACTTGCACAATTCCTGAAAAATAAATTATTTTTAAAAGATTATCATAAATGTTTCCTGCAAGAGGATTACTGGCAAGAAAATGAGCATCGAGACTCATTTCAAAACCACTCGCAGGAACTCTCTCTCTTTAATGTCAGTAAAATGATATAATACAAGGGAATCTGACCCATCCCTCATGTAAATAAATGCCTTTACCCATTTCGGTGCAAATAACAAGCTTTGAAGATAATTGCTACCCAACTCCTAAAACCTCAATTTCTACACACTTTAAACAGATTTCTAAGACAAGAGTCCCACAGGGAACAGCCAGAAGTAGTTTTGTGTCATATGATGGGCTCCATGAGACCTTAAACTGTTTTTAAAGTGTACAGAAATTGGTGGATCCTACGTCTGATGGGGTCTTGAGTCTATCTCATTATTTAAGGAAGCTAAACTTTATTAAGAGTAATATTCTGCAATAGAAAGCTAGCTAGGCTGAAAAGAGAGGGAGCCGTGGCTGACCTCTGCTTTTGAAGCAAAGGCAATATATTTTCTCCAATAACTCTAGTGTCAAAAGGAAGCTCAATGAAAGAAAGCAACATTTCCTCTTGTTTAAAATCCAAGAAACATGAATATACTCAATAGGATCCAGAAAGTTGACATCACCTACAGTGACTCCTTCTGTGGGCTATGGGCTGATTATTCTTACTTTCATTATAGACAAGGGAACATCAGACACAGCTTGTTAAATATCACTTTTTCTAACATAATCTCCCTGTTGGCAACATCACTTGCTTCTACTAGCCATTCTGACTGCATAAAAATAGTTTCCTGCACAAAAACATGCGTTGAGTGGAAAAATGATGTGGCTTTTTGTACAAATTGATTTTTTTATTTTAAAAAATCACCAAATATGAAAAACAAGAACTATCTTCTAATTGTTGATAATTTTGATAGGTGTCACAGGACTTTATCACACAAGGCAAACTGACACTGCAGCTAAACACTTCATGACACTATATGCATTCTGCTGCCAGTTTGCCCCCCCCGCCAATGGCTCTATTGTCCCTAGCAATTAATTGGTAAAACCCATCAATCACTCCCAGTCCTGCAACATTCCCATCACTTACCTTGGTGTGATGAGTCCTTTCTACTTCTGTACTGGCATGCCAGCAACAACTTATCAGCAGGGGGTGGGATTCTCCTCCACTCTCCCTCAGTCTCACTATCCTCAAGTTGGCTGCTTTCACTGTATTTTATAGATATTATTGCTCTTTTTTATAAAAAAAAGACATTTCAGAATGAAATAATAATAATATACAATAAAGAATAAAGAACAACAGTCATGCAGGAAAGTGGGGTTACAAGGATGTATAGGAAAGTGGGGCTACAGAGATGTGAAAAGTATGATCATGGAACGCATATCAGCAAACTGATACAACTGCGTTACTAAAAAGAGGAGCAATATTGAATGTGCTGAAGAAGACCATATACTATGTCAATAGAACTTCTTGCCACCATAAGTGCAATTTCGCTCTTGGAGCTCCTCCACCCCTTCTCGTGCCCTGTGAAAACAGAATGCAGGATTATTTGCACCAAGCACGGTTAACAACAGACCAGGACAAATGTAGCTCCTTACTTCAGCATTTATTGCTTTCATGGCAAATGAAACCACACTAAAATAGAAAGCTGTTCTACTGTTCTTTCCATCTGTCTTTTGATATGTGGAGCACCTCTATGATGCAGGGGTGGGCAATTACCGGCCCTCCAGGTGTTTTGGACTTCAGCTCCCAGAAATCCTAGCCAGTTTACCAGCTCTTAGGATTTCTGGGAGTTGAAGTCCAAAACACCTGGAGGGCCGATAATTGCCCACCCCTGATAGAGTGATGTGGGGCAAGTGATAGGTGAAAAGACAGATGCTGTAAAGTGAGTATGTACTGTGTGTTTCAAAAGTTGCTTGAAGAGATTGAGAAGTGGGACGAAACAAGGATGACCTTAACTTTGTGTTAAAGCTGAGGATCTTCTGATCTCCTCTGATTTCCCCCCCCCCCTGCAAAATCTGAATTTTATTAACTGGCCCCATTGGCTAGGTAGGTGAGATTGATGGGATTGAAGTACAACATCTGGAGATGGCCACAGGATTTCCACATCTCCGACCTGTGTAATGTTTTTCAGATCAACATTACTGTTCACCCATCCGAACAAATACTTTCACAATCAGGTATAGCAAGATATGAGAAGTATAGGTGTTTTATCTAATGTGAGAGAAAGTCATGTGTAGAGGACAATTTTTTAAGCTTTGAAGTACCCTCACCAGGAATTTGTTAAGCCCCCCCCCCCCAGTTTTCATTCCTCGGTCTAATTCAGATAACTGTGGAACTAAATGAAAGTTTTAAAATGAATAAATTTGGAGGCAACTCATGTATCTGTCGCATCACATCTAGTGGAATCTTAAGCTTCCATGAATATCTTGAGTTAAAGGACTAATTGTATATTCTTGGCAAGCTGTTTTATGGATTGTGATTTATTTATAGAGAGCAACATGGAATTGGCAAAGTGGCACGTTCTTACTGGCATTTGGCCTACTGATGCAGAGAAACAGAGCTCATACTCTCTCTGTCAGCCCTCCACATGCAGGAGTCCAGTTTGCATGTGCATCACAACATCAGAGATAACTGTGGATGGGATTCCAGGGAACTGCTTGCAATCTTAGCCATACACTACAACCCCATGTATTTGTACCAACACCTGAGTCTGAATGGCACATACCTGCAATGAAGCATTCATTCAGTACATCGTTCTGAGTGAATTCACAATTCAGTTTTATTATGTCTCAAATGTATCACAATTCCTTTCCTCATTACTACATTTTCCTTTGGTGGGGGGATGTTACAAAGTATGCATTTATATGCTTTCTTCGACCTTGTTTGTCTTTATGGTGTTAATTGTTTTTAACAAAAATAATGAAAATATTTGTGGTCACAAAACAAAAGTAAATTAGATTTCAAATCCTTTTGATGAGGGTATTATTTACTTGGTTTCATTATCAAACCAATCAAAATGTTGACAGAAAGAAAAACATTGTCCTTTCTTTCTCCCTGACTCTGCAGCCTAGTTAGAGGTTTAAAGTGACTTGATTGTAATGTAGGGTCAGTCACAAACGGGGATTTCAGTAGACGTATACCATCCTTTACTCCCACAGGTTTGAACAGGTGTAACATCAATAGGACCACCACCATTCTCTGGACCCTGAGAGAAGGCTTCAGCTCTTTAATTGGATGCTGTGTTCAGGGTCAACAACAAAGTGCCTAAGGGGAGAAAAAACTATCTCAATGAGCATTCCTTGTCTTTGAACACTGCCTTTTGAAGTTAAAGGTGGTGACATCCTCAAAAACCTGAATCCTAGTGCTTTCATGAACGTAGACTCAGGCTGGCTCTCAATGTATATTTTCTACAAGTAACATATCTGGGATCTTGTGAAGAACTATTGCCACCTGTAATCAAAGTTAAATGTATTGATGGTGAAACGGGACCTAAAAGATGGAAGACCAATTACAATCTCCAGGATAATACTGGGTGAAAAATTGGACTAACTACCATTGAGTTGGCAATTAGACTGCTTCTGTCACTACAGAAGTTCCAAACGTGTTTGGGAAGTGGTTCTACCACTCATGGAAGATTATGGAATGAGTTGAGCTTCTCTCTAAGTGCAACTAAATGTAGTCCTTAACACTCAAAACTGAAAATATTCCTAATTGTAAATGGTTGCGCAACAGGGAACACCCACTTGAGGTTCCAGACTGGATCATGGTTGGTGCAGGGGTGCAGGCTAGCACAATTACATGGGTAGATATTTATAAATAGGATCTTGGCAGTGACAGAAAATGATATGATTTATTGAAGACATGCACTGGAGAAGTTTATGGTATATAAATGTTTTATATAATGCAAATGGTCAATAGGGCCAATGGGACAGAACATTGTTTTAATCTGGTCAAATGCTAGGTGCTATGGGTTCTGGGGTTTTATATTGTTACTGGATGGACAGGTGGATGGAATGATTAAAAAATAAATAAATAATGGCAAATGGTCACAGAGGACAGCACATGGTAAACAAGTAGCTATGTGGATGGACAGGTGGGTGGAATGAATCAAAAACAAGTAAACTTTGACCAAGTAGATTGGAGAATTTAGTCAAGGCTGAATGCTGGTGGAAGACTATGAGCATAACAGCTTGACAAAACCTGCATGAGATGGGAAGGAAATTTTTTTGGCAAGCTTTAAGACAGAAGTCTGACCAGAGTGTCAGCAAGAGGCTGTGAATCTTGAAGCCATAAAACATGTTGAATTACATTGAAGACTAAAGGAAACTCCAACTAGTGTTATATCCAAGGATACAAACCCCAGTAGCAGCAGGACTAGGAAAGCTATGGGCATCCAATTAATGGGCTGTATAGACTGGACTTGCTGTATTGTCAATCATTCTGTTTCTGACCACTGCCAGCATTCAGCGAAGATACCAATTTGTTTTTTCAGTATCGCTGAAAAGCTGTTATTTCTCTCTGTGTGTCTCCCATCTTACTTCATTACATCAAGACTCTTTCCAAGCATGCCGTAAGGCACGATTGGAACATCCATCAGGAGCAGATCAGAAATGCATTTTCATTGTGGAAGGGGGTGCCTTCAGTTGTGCAGAAGTGCAGAAAATATGATTGTGGCTCAGATTCAAAAGTGAAGCCTGAGAGTAATAGCTTTGCCCCCGAGCATGGAATTTATTGCGGGCTGGCTATGCCACATAAGCTTCGATCCATCTCCTCCCATCTCCTTCTCTTCTGCATTACACAATGGGTGGTCTCTTTTTGCTCAGCCTCCCTGCTTGAAATCTGGCTGCTGTTTTAGTGCACAAACTCACTTGCTGGCTCCCTTTAACTTAGGCACCTGCATGCCAGACATGGCTGGCTCCCTCTGTGCACATCTAACTTTGGGAAGCTCAGACAGCCTTCATAATGGAATTATGCTGAAAAGGACTGAAATGAAATATACAGTTGAGAACTAAAACATTTAGCTTGTCTGACCATTTATATTTCATCAAGAAGAACATTTATTTATTTATTTATTTATAACCCACCCTCCTCAACCCCGGGGGTGGGGGGGGGGCGCTCAGGGCAGCTTACAAGGCACAATTAGAGGCCGGTAAAAATACACAATATAAAACACTAATACAACAAGATTAAAACATCAACATTAAAACATTCACTATCTAGTTAATTTAAAATTATATCTATACAATGCACATTCAAAGAATCAGTCAATGGTGGAAACCGTGTTTCATGTCCATCGTTAAAACAGTCCGTTCCAAATAAAGTGCTGCAGTTACTGTGCGAAGGCCTGGTCCCACAACCATGATTTTACTTTCTTCCTGAAAGCTAGGAGGGATCAAAAGTGTCAATTTTCCAATCTTCTAGAAAATCCATATACAACTATTTTAAATATATATATTAATAGGAAGAGCCTCTGCAGTGGGACAGAGCCTTTACCATTTCTTCTGGGTTCAAACCTGTCATAGAAAGGAAGGGAAAGATGTGATTTGCATATTGTGGGTGGGATAATTGACCGACTAATGGACATTCATTGTTGTTACACCCTTTCTGTGTCTAGTTTTGCAATGGCAGATATCTCCTGGTTTGTCAGGAAGTAGTTTTCATGTAAAGAACTCAGTTCTGAGTTTTGCTAGGCTTTAAAAAACTTAGAATACTCATTCTGTGCGTTCCTAGAACTAAGAAGTAATTATTTTCCTTAAAGAACTAATTTACTGATTAACTATTTTTGTAGCAAATAGTTGGAATGGAGTTAAGTAACAACCATGGCCCTAATTCACTTAACTTGATGAAAAAGGAATGGGTTATTTATTTATTAGTTACTTATTTGTTACTTGTAACTGTGTATGATAAGGTGGTTTGAGAAATGAGAATGGGTAGGAGAAAGGGTCAAATGGGTGAGTAGCTGTCCTGTGTACTTTGTACTGTCTCTTTAAATTTTCTCAGACATGCCAAAGCACAAGATCTAAACTGGCCATTTGGGTGGATCAGAGTGTAATGTCCAATGGAACACTAGTAATAGCAATAGTAACTTGTTTGGAATACTTGACTTGGCATCTTACCTTTCTGGAATACAGAAATAACAAGTGTGACCTGATGGGTGACCAGAATTAAGTAACTAATTATTTTTTATTCAAAAACATAAGCATACATTTTTTCTCTCTCAATATAAAATGCTAACCTGCAACAATTAGCAAAACTACTAAATCAAACTAGTTTTTTGTATTGTCGAAGGCTTTCATGGCCAGAAAAACCTACAATAACGCAAGTAGTTAGTTAAAAAAACTGATTGACATGCATTCAGTGAGATCTGCTGGTTCCCCATAAGGATTCTGAGAGGTTTCAAACACTAAACTTTACAGGACCATTGTCTTCTACATGGGGAACATGCTTACATTTTCAATCCCTCCTCAATATCTGTTTTGAGGAGGCTCATCAAAAGGGTAGCAACCTCAGTAGGCAACACATTATCCGTCAAGACAGCTTCACAATGATTATTTTCACCCCGATCAAATTGCTGCTTGAAATAATGAGGGTTTCCCACATAATAAAATCTTTGATGGAAATAAATAGCACAAAAAGGATGCTTATGTCTCTTTGGTTACAGAGATAAACCTCTGAAATATTGAAGGACATTCCTCTATTTGACATCACCCTCTATTTCAGAGATGGGCGCAACCTACAGTCTGCAAGCAGCCCCTGAAGCTCTGTGCCAGCCCACCAAAGCCAGTCCTCATCATAATTTATAGGGCATATGTTTGGGGCATTTTATGTCTGAAAACCACACAAAGCCCCCATAGATGCACATACAACCCCAGCACCACAGAAAAAACTCATCAGTACTCCCAGATATTTCTATTTTCATCAGAGGTCGGCCTTCTCAAAATGGCAACATAAAATGATGCAATTTAATTTCTGGAGACCATTCTGGGAGAGGTTACAGTGAAGACATATGCACTTGGAAGCACTATTGACAGAATAGGGCCCACAGGGGAAGTTGAAGGGAGGACATTTCCCGCACAGTAATATCTACCCTTGGTCCCTTTGGAGATATCAGCCCATGTTTGCTTTTTGAAGTTAAAAAAACAGAGAAAGGAAGAACAAGTAGAGGCACCCAAGCCATCTCCCAGCCCTTGGTCCTCCAGGTGTTTTGGACTTCAGCACCCATAAATCCCAACAACTGGTAAGCTGGATGGGGCTTCTAGGGGGTTAAAATCTAAAACACCTGGAGGACCAAAGATTAGGAACCATTGGTCTAAACCAGGGGTGGGCAATTACCGGCCCTCCAGGTGTTTTGGACTTCAACTCCCAGAAATCCTAGCCAGTTTACTAGCTGTTAGGATTTCTGGGAGTTGAAGTCCAAAACACCTGGAGGGCTGGTAATTGCCCACCCCTGGTCTAAACAACCAAATAGTGTTGTGATTCAAAAAGGCATTGTACAGCTATTCCCTCAGTATCTCCCTAATGTGTGTGTGTACACGCATGGTAAAGAAGTCCTGGGAAAATAGGAGGGTTGCAAATGAGATACCATGTAGAATTGCACTGGCCCCCAATAAAATCCCATGTTTGATACAGGCTGTTGGCTCAATCAAAGCTTCTTCTGGATTTCCTATCACATTTCATTTAGAAGGAAACACAATGCATTTCTATTTAATTTATAGCAACTGTTTGCTGCATATTCAGCCATATTGATGGATTAGGATGCATGCATTTTATGCAAATATGTGCCTCTTTTGTCTTCATCTCAGTGTGTCTGTCTTTTAAAATAAATAAATAAATAAATAAATAAACAAACAAGGTTGAGAGCATGTAAACAGTCACTCTCAAGTGAGTAACAGAGTTAATTTGGGATTGCTACTCTCAGCCAAGAGCCTCTTTTTCTAACTCCCACCATTGCCTCCTCTCCCCTCCCCACCTCTTGGGCTAAGTGAGTGAGGCTTGTTTGTGAGACGGGTTTTCCTGAATTCTCACAGCTCTAATCTGGATGCCATTTAGTGTGACAGGCTCCTTCCCGGGTTCCCACAGCTGGTTAGTGTTTTGAATTCCTGGCTCATGAACTCATATCAGGCTACATGGGCTAATGCTCAGAGCACAGCCTAAGGCTGATATCTTTGATGACAGAGTAATGGAGGAAGCTCTGGTGCTTTCTCTGTGTTTAGAAACCCATTGCAATTTGTGTGTGTTTTTTCAAATATATTGGTAGGGCAAAAAAAATCATAACAGCAGAATGACTATAGCACTTTGTGGAAGCTGAAAACATTTGTGGAGGTGAAATAAAACAATTAATCTTGAGAGAAGAAAGGTGATTGAAAGAATATCTCCCATTGTTGTGGAAGTCTTTGTATGTAGGAAGGCAGAAATTATTTCATTGATACTGTAGGCTGGCTATAAATATCTAGTCACCCAAACCACATTGAATTTCAGCCAGTCATTTCTAAGACAATACAAGTTGAGTATTGTTTATCTGAAATACTTGGGATCAGATTTTGGAGAACTTGCATTTAGCATATACATATTGAGATAACTTGGGTATGAGACACAAATCTAAACATGAAATGCATTCATGTTTCTTGTCTACATCTTACATATACATTGAAAGTAATTTTATACACCTCTTAATAATTCTATAACTATATCCAATGGCCTATCTACATCAGTTAGAAAGTATCGGCCAGCAGTTACAATGGTTGTCTCTCCTCTTCAGCATACTTATTTGCAGCACAATTCCCAGAATCCCCCAGCTAACATGGGCAATAGTTATGAGGCTAAAAAGTGCAACTGGAAAAGTATTTGAATTTTACAAGGTATGGTTACATTTCACATTCCCATGAAATATTGGCTGAAACCAGGCATGTACAATAGATCTTGGTTAGAACTGCCCAAAATATTTGGTTGCTTCACATATAGGCAAGGATGCCTTGGAGCTCACTTTGAAAAAAAAGGTGGGATAGCAATTCAATAAATAAATAAACCCCCTCCCCCTTTACAACACTACCCAATTGGGCAAGCAGTTGGTTAGCACTTCAGCAATGGATGACCTCCTATAGCAGTGGTTCTCAACCTGTGGGTCCCTAGGTGTTCTGGCCTACAACTCCCAGAAATCCCAGCCAGTTTACCAGCTGTTAAAATTTCTGGGAGTTGAAGGCCAAAACATCTGAGGACCCACAGGTTGAGAACCACTGTCCTATGGCATCTTATTGGTAAGTAATTGCAATACAGGCATTTTGCCCTTCACTGTCTGAATGCTATTCATCTCCACTCACATCTCCAACTTGAGGCAACACTTCACTCTATCTAATGACAGGACTGGCCCCATCTAAATCCCAGAGTACCCCCCTCCCCCTACACACACATTACTGAAAGAGAGAAGCTCTGTGGTAAATCTGCAGTATTCTTATCACAGTCATTTATAAGCTGTGATCAGGAGCATGTGAAGACATAAAGTCGATATAGGTTATATAGCTACATTGTTGCCTATTCTAGACCCTGGTAGCTTCCCTATCAGTGGAGTAGTAGTGAGTCATTTCTTGTCTTAGCATTAAATTTGAAAGAGCTATTCATGGTGCTGAAAGTATGTGAGGAGTATGGTTTAACACCTTGCACAGCTACTTTGAAGTTCAGAGTGAAACCAGAAGCGGATTCACTGCTTCACTTGATGTGGACGCCACAAGTTTGCATTGTTTGAAAGGCATGAATCATATTGGCCTAGATATTTTGAATAGCCCTTCCACTTGTCAACCAGTGGAACTGTATTTCTGTTGAGGAGTTGCTGTATTTTGTCATTCATCTTCCAGGACGGTTACAGCTAACCGGAGCTGGTTTAATTGCCCAACTCCATGCAGGAAACAGTCCATCTTTTAGGAAACATGGGAGAACAAATGTTTACTGACCGTGTAATTAATACAATGATTTGCTCTGTCTATTGGCCCTTAGCAATGTATTTCCTGTGAAAGTGTTGGATTTTTTTTGCTTCTAATGCACAAGTTCCTCTTTCACTTAGAGGAATGAGTTGTCTTCCAAATGAACAGATGATATATTAGAAGTTGAACTGGATATTCCCATGGGAATTGGTATTTTGCTCCTTTTTTACAGCTAATTTCTTTCATTCAGCAGGTTCCCAGACACATCAAATGCCTCACATGTTAAGCTGTTAGCCAAGATTTATAGGCTTTGTGAGTGTAAGTCCGTGTTAAATCATTCCGATAACATGAGCGCTGGCTGGCAAACTTCTCAGCAGTTTTCATTTTTTTAATCATGTAAAAAGGGGAGAGAGAAGGAGACTGAGATCAAGTCTGGCTATCTATAATATTTCCGGAACATTATAAATGCCTTTCTCCTTGCTTCTGTGGAGATTTCACTGGTGAGATCTCCAAGTCAACAAAATATAATTGAACCACATGGTTGTCATGTACAATAGTGGCAAAGAATGATAATGGTTATATAGTTAAAAAGGCCTCGTAGTTAGCCAAGGTAGTATTTAAGTACATGGATGTGACTCTATGTGTGCTTCTGGAGGTGTCTACAAGGCTTAATCAAAATAGCTCACCTGCAGCAAACCTGTTCACCCCAGCTTTCTTTTTCTTCCTTAATTTTATTTCTACATGCTTTCATGCCAGAACAAAGCAAGGGGGAAACCCAACTATTGATTTATTCCTTATAAAGTTTTAAATACTTCCAGTGTAGTGTAGTGGTTTGAGCATTGGACGATGGCTTTGGAAGCCAGGGTTCAGTTACCCACACAGCCATGGGCAAGCCTCACACCCTCAGATCTAGAAAGCTCTGTGATAGGTTTGCCTTAGAGTCAGCATAAGATGGAAAAAACTTGAAGGCACGCAGCAAAACAAAGTTTTAAAAATGTTATTAGAGTATAAGTATCTTGTCAAACCTTGATTAGAACCCTTTTCTAAGACCAAAGGTAATAGATTATAGTGACAGAAAACTTGTTCTCAATTACCTTTGGTCTTAGAAAAGGCTTCTACTTGTGCTCCATAAATACAGAAGAGTTAGGTTGAAATCCATTTACTAGAGCCAAACATAAATCAGTGGAACTTATATAATTGTTAATATAAAGTGCAACCCTTGTATCCCTGGGGGATACATTCCAAGACCATCACCTCCTAAAACAATTATTATACTTGGGTTGGATGCATAACATAGAATATCACTGGAAGACCACTTCATTCACACACACACACACACACACACACAATCATTCAACAGAGAAAATTGAGTGTGTGTGCGTGTGTGTATTCACACACACACATATACACTCCATTTTTCTCTCTTGATAAAAGCCCAAAGCTGGTTACAACATTAAAAAATGTGATTTTAAATGTATAACATATACAAATTAAAATAGAATTACACCTACAATTTAGTTAAAAGTACATAAAACGCTTAGGAACTGTTAAAATAATTAAAACACTATACAACAACAGCAGCAGCAGCAGTACCACCATCAGCAATTTTTTCTTTAAATGTCTGCCTGAATTTTAAAAAATTGCCCAGAGTTTGGGTGTCAGATGGCAAAATTATGCTGATGACATCCAGCTCTAATGTGTTTCCACTTTATTCCAAGGTGTAATGTATTCGTTGGGGGCAAACAAGTTGAAGATGAAGACAAAATGGACAAAAGGGTGCTCCTGATAAGGTAGATCAGGGAATAGGGATTCAGCCTGTGTTGGATGGAATTAGTTCTCCCTGAAGTTGCATACCTCATCTTGAGAGTACTCCCAGATTTAGCCCTAATCCTGGATTCTCATTTCTGCTGCAGACAGGAGTGCAATTGCCCAGTCAAAGTTGCTGTACCAGCTGTGCCCATTCTTTGCCACATCCAACTTGGCCATGGTAGCACCTGTCTTAATTACATTCTGACTAGATTACTGTAATATACTCTGCATGCGATTGCCTTTGAGAGCATTTAGAAACTTCATCTGGACTGAGGAGCTATAACTAGATTCATAATGGGTGTTGCTTACAGAAAGCACATAACTCTTTGTTGCAATAGTTTCATTGGATGCTGGTCTGCTTCCAGGCACAATCCAAAATGTCTCTACATCTTAAAATGGGGTTATCTGAAAGACCACAGCTTCCCATATAGCCCAACAAAATTTTAGGATCTGCAAGGTAGCAGTTCTCTTTATCCATCACCTTCACAAGGATGGCTGCTGGCAACACAGGAGAAGGCCTTCTGCGTGGCTGCTCCCAAACTTTGCAACTCTCTCCTTAAGAGGTTAAGATGGTTCCTTCTTTGTTTTCCTCTCAGAGACAGGTTAAAACTGGACTTTATGGTGCCGTACAGGTGTTATTTAATTTTAAGTCTGTTGTTATTTAATACTATTTTGATCTTGAATGTGTATGTTCTAATTATTTGTGTTTTATTTCTTTTTGTAATCTATCTCAATTCCCAGCTTTGGAGAAATGTGGGATATAAATAAAGTGATGGATGAATTGATGTGGTATAACAATTTCTCTAATTAAGAATACCTTATTGAGTAAAGAGAGGGATATTGTTTGCATTGCAGCAAAGGCATTTTGGAAACAGACAAACTTGGAAAGAACAACAGCAAATGTACATGAAATGCTAGCTGCTGCTGAAGCCAATTGGCTAATGCCTATGATATTACAAGGGTACCACCCTCAGCAGTTTGGCAATTGTTTAAGGCTCTTCCTTCATGCTTTTCAGAAAATGTATGTCTAAACAAGGAAAACTTTATTTTAAAAAGAAAACTAAGGGAATGAAAGTGCAGCATAAGTGGTTACAGAAAAATGTGTGACACGATGGTATGCTTGTTGTACAAAATGGCAAGGTTGGGAAAAACCCAAGGATTTTGGGGTAGTTTACTCATTTTCAACTAGGGATGAGTAACCTTTTGCTCCTGTTCATTTTTTAGAAAATTTTACTAAAATTAGTTTTCTTTCATAATTCAGGACAGAATATTTTCAAAACAAAGCCCCCCGAATATGTGTGTTAAGATGATTGACAGATTTGTTTTGAATACTTAATTCATAAACTGAATGCTTGCGTATTCAATCAGATTTGTTTCAAATTAAGATGTTCACTTTTCTTCTGAGATAGTCCATTTCTGCAATACCTATGGTGCAACAGCTTCCTCTCTACATCAGGAACATACATCAATTTTCTCTATGGACCTTGTTACATTAAGTGAAGGATCCGCTGTGAATTGTGGTGGATCCGTTGGGCCCTAACTGAAGGCGTGGAGAACCTGTTGCCCCAAAACCTGCATTGCTCAACATACCACTGGCCCCATCCCACGAGGTAAGCACTAAGCATCCTCCACTCGGCTTCCCCTCCATTGCAGCAAAGGCAACTCGGGAAGCCTCCTGGGTTGCCACAGTGGCAGTATGCACTGCTTCCTCTCCTCTTTCACCATGGAGCCTGTCCAGAATGTTGTGTAATGCAGTGTTTCCCAACCTTTTTGGAGCCGCGACACACTTTTTACATTTGCAAAATCCTGGGGCACACCACCAACCAAAATGACACTCTAACACAGTAATACATATAGTTAATATGTTTTTAAATGTATTTATACACTCAGTGTGAAGCCTGGACCTGTTTCGATGAACACAACATAGATATCCTGGCAGGAATGGCAGAAAGACACAAACTTCCCACACAGAACTCCCATAACAAAGAGAAAATACTATAAGAGTTTGGTGAGCATTGATCTTGAGTTTTGGAGTTGTAGTTCACCTATATCCAGAGAGCACTGTGGACTCAAACAATGTTGGATCAGGACCAAACTTGGCATGAATACTCAATATGCCCAATGTGAACACAGATGGAGTTTGGGGAAAATAGACCTTGACATTTGGGAGTTAGTTTCTGGGATTTATAGTTAACACACAATCAAAGCGCATCCTGAACTCTTGCAACAATGGAATTGAACCAAACTTGGCATATTGAACTCTCATTACCAACAGAAAGTACTGAAAGGGTTTGCTTGGGAATTGACCTTGAGTTTGGAAGTTGTAGTTCACCTACATCCAGGGAGCACCGTGGACTCAAATAATGATGGATCTGGACCACACTTGGCATGAATACTCAATATGCCCAACTATGAACACACATGGAGTGCCTTTATCGATGTAGGTTTTTTAGGGTTTTTATACTTCAACACACTAGACTCTCCCCCCTCCCCTCCTGGAGGTTCCAATTTCCCATGGCACACCTGATGATCGCTCATGGCACACTAGTGTGCCCCAGCACACTGGTTGGGGAACACTGGTGTAATGGGCTCCCTGGCAAAAAGGCAGAGAAAGTAACAAATCAACCCATATGATGAGGTTTAATTTCTGTCATAAATTTGGTTGGTTTAACTAGGGATACATTTTATTTCAGCGCATCTTTAAAATACTTACCAAAATGCAGACACTGGTTTGTGATTGCAATAAATAATAATAGACAACAGAAATGTAATAATAATAATGTAATATTATAATAGAATAGAATAGATAATAATGGGTAATAATGTAATAATAATGTAATAGATAATAATCTTGAGGCTTAAAAGTGGAATTTGACAGAGCAAGAAATGGTTAGATGTACCCGTTCTTATCTCAAAATACAGTTGATTGCTAGGAAGAAAAAGAAAATTCCAGGGATTTTACGGCTCTCCAGATACTGCTAGAGAGACAAAAAGGTCCATGTTCACTCCCCCAGTTGCTCTATTACTCAACCATAAATTCAATTTTTGCACAATTGCACAGGACTTTTCTTCCAAACCACCCTCACAAAAGTATTGTGTTCACCCTTCTTTGTTTTTCTGCAATATGGGGTTTGGAGCAAAAAATTGCATGTATGTTTAAAAGAGCAGAATTCAAAGGATAGCTATGTTTTATTTTTTTCTGAACCACTTAAAAATATCATTTTTGCTTTGTTTTAAATTTATTTGATTTTTATTCCACCTTTCTCCCAATATAGGGATTTGTCATCCTTAGCTATAATGCCCATCATCCATAACTATAACTTCCATCACCCCTGACCACTGGCTATGTGAGATGGAACTGGTAGGAGCTGAAGTCATACAGTATTTGGAGAATCACAATGTCCCCAGACCTGGGACATTTCTCCCATTCAATTGACAAATAATTAGGTCCTAAATTTGCTCTTATTTCTCTCTCCCACATCCATGGAATGTTTTACATTTAACTTCAACATCATTACAAGAAGAACATGGGTGCTTTATGAGTTGTACATCTTTCCATAGGTTTAATTATATTAAAAGCTCTTCTGTGGTTATTTAAAAATATTTCCAACTGGAGAGAAATTACTTCATGTAATACCCAACAGCTATTACATTTGGTTTTACTGCAAGCAATAATTGCTCACATTTTGTAACAAGTGTGTAATCAACACATTTAAATAAGAAGCTCTTCTCATGTAGCTGAGAATGAACTTGTCTTCATTTCATTGTGGAAGGAGGAAAGATGATGCCTGTTTTCCCTGCTCCAAATATAGCAACTGTTCCTTTTTTATAGGAAAAGGAGCAGCACATGAATCCACTAAGTACTGTATTTCCTCAATCCTAAGACACATTTCCCCCATATAAACATATCTAAAACGAGGGTGTGTCTTAGAATTCTGCATACTTTTTATATATACTGTATAAATAAAGCTTTTTTCTATTGATGATACTGAACTTAGTGTACATATTACAATAGATGGCATCATAGAACTGATTAAATATGGATAATAAAGAATCAATTTTGTAATTTGTCATTAGATACCCGACACAGGTTTGTGTCTGAAAAAACGGTCTCCTTTTATGACTATGGACAAGGGTTTAAAGGACAAAACTTGTGGTTCCAGCCTGATGGAAATCCACTTTCTGGTCATGCATTCCAAATCAAGCAACACTGCCTAGTGTAAATAGGGAAGAACAAACAAAACCAGTTTAAATAACTGCAAAACATGAAAGCTGAAGATCTGCAGCTTGGCTAGATAGGACTGGGATGAGAGAGAATGCTTAGCAAACAAGACATTTATTTATTTATTTATTTATTTATTCAGTTTTGTATGCCATCCTTCCCCGAGGGCTCATAGCTTTGACTGCAGGTGAAACAGGATTAAAATATAATTTATTTATTTATTTATTATTTCGGCTTCTAGACCGCTCCCTCTGGAAGCTCGGAGCGGTTTGCAGCAATGAAAACAAACAAGATGCTAAAACGACAGAATTAATAAAAAAAATACTAAAAATAATCTAAAAATACTACTACCACTAAAATGTTTCTAAAACTACACAGTAAGCGTGACAGCTTTACATAGCCGGAAATGCTAAGCGAAAGAGAATCGTCTTACAATCTCTACGGAATGAAGATAGTTCTCTGATTCCTCTGACTTCCTCTGGTAGCGCATTCCACAGAGTTGGTGCAGCCACCGAAAATGCCTTTTGTCTTGTTGAGGACAGTCGATATTGTCGAATGGAGGGGACATTGAGGAGATTTTGTTCGCTGGAGCACAGGGATCTCTGGGGACAATATGGGGAGAGGCAGTCCCTCAAGTACACTGGTCCAAGACCATACAAGGCCTTAAAAGTTAATACCAACACTTTGAAGGAGATCCGGTACTCGATTGGTAGCCAGTGCAGTTGCCGCAGTATTGGTGGCATTTACCTTGAGTTTGGGAGTTGTAGTTCTCTTACATCCAGAGAGCACTGTGGACTCAAATAATGATGGATCAGGACCAAACTTGGCATGAATACTCAATATGCCCAAAGAAGCAGAAGAGGAGGAAGATGAGGCGGGAATGGAAGCGTCCCCCCTCTGACCTTGGCCCCACTCCTTTCCCGCTCTGGACCCGCCCCATCTCTATCGCTGCACTCCTGCTCCTTCCCTCTTCCATTCAGGTGGTGGAAGGGGGAAGGAATGAAAGGGGGAAAGAGAGAGGGAGGGAAGGAAGGAAACAGGAAACAGAAGAAGGGAAAGAGTGCCGAGGCAAGAGGGAGGGGAGAGCGTGCGAGGAGGAAGTGAAGGGAGGAGGAGGGGGAAGGCATGATCTTGCTCCTGGCTGCCTCCCCTTCTTCCCCCTCCCTTCCCTTCCCCTCCGTTTGCCTGCCTGCCTGCTTCTTCACGTTTGTAGCCGTCCCAATGGGAGTTCGCCACCCTCTCTTCAGGATGAAGCCTTGAGGGAGCCAAGGGCCAGACATCATCAGTTGCCGGGCCAGATCCGGCCTGCGGGCCGTAGGTTGACCACCCCTGATCTAGAGGGTTCCAGGTTGGGGAAGGCTGGTGAGGACCTTCTAGTGAGTTCTATACAAAGTCAGGTAGGATAAGTACCTGTTTTTTCCCTCTTATCCTTCTGCTGCTCCAGTTTCTTCTTATTAGTGTGGCAACCTATGAAACAGTCAACAGAAGCTGTGTACTTTTGTTGTAAGGGCACTCTGAATTTGCCTGGCTTTGGCACACTGTAATGACTCAGAGCCTTCCATGCAGAGAGATCTTTCCTATGCTATAAATAATCATTAATGGGTCATACCTGAACACTTTCACGAGAAACAAGTTCAGAGGAACTTGGACCAGGCAACTGCATGAGTTTCAATTTCAAAACCTGTAAATCAGAAACCTAGTGCCCTGCTGAGAACTTGGAGTACATTCATCCTTCCGACGGCCCCAATTTGGCAATGAGAGTCCCAAACAATCTTCTAACATCCCACTTTTCCATATGTTTTCAGAATGTTTCAGTTTCTTTTTCTTCTGCATACTTTCCCTCTTTGTCCTCGGCTTACATCTGTTGCTGCCAAATTAACTCATCTGCAGGGAGAGCAAAGGAGGGGTTAGGGGTTATTATTATATTATTGCTTCTCTTCAATAATAATATAATAATAATAAAACTTTATTATTGAAGAGAAGCAGCTCAATGGCATGTCTTCATTAAACAGGCTGGTCATTTTGACCACCTGGTGATGCTGCATGGCCACATGCATCCCAATTGTCACCTATGACAGTTTCATCTCTTATCACCTCCAGCTATCATGATGACTCTTTTTCCAGGCAATACTGTTTAGATTTGTTGGACTATAACTCCCCAGTCATGTATATGATGTGATGGCACTGTAGTCCTAATTGGGAAAATCTGATCTCAATAAATGACATCCTTTTTTTTCTGCATGTACAAATAAGATCAATAGCAACGTTTCGTACTTGATAGGAGCTGCATTTTTCTCAGATCATATTCCAGTGTCATTTCTCAGACACGAGGAATGTCTTTTTCTCTGTAGCAGACTATGGCCCACAATTACTTCATGTGCCTCTATATTACTTCATGTGCCTCTATATTGGTTAAAAAGGCCGTAATGTAATTAAGGCAGTATGCATAAAGCAACTCCGTAAGCAAACTTCCTACACCCAGTCCCATCTTTGCCTTATTATCAGAAGTGATAAAACCCACAGTAATGGTGCCAGAGGATTAAGCCACTTGATCTTGTCAAGGCATCTTCTGTGACACATTTGCTTTGGTGCAGGAGCCTCTCTCAGTTATCCTGTGCATGTGATATGTCAGAACCTGTTCAGAGGATGAGAAATCTTTCAAGCACTTTCTTGAGGAACTCAAAGAAAAAAGCATGAAGACTCCAACATGCTGTTGGAGTGTTGGTAGGTGGTCTGTGCACACGGGGTCATATAATTTCAGAAGGGAGGGTGCCACCATATGGTTCCCATCTTGAAATTTCTCAAAGCCTTCTTCATGCTGACTCACAGATCATTGTGACGACTCTGGGACCCCCCTGATGGGAAAAGTAGTCAGTAGTCAGTGACTTGGAAGCACTTTATTGACAACATGTGTCCTGACAAACAAAAGGAGAAACAAATTATAGTTCTTAAATATTGGTAGTCAAATAGGGCCATTCTAAACATTGTGAAATAGCCTTTATTTAGAACATGGTTTTATTTACTGTGAGGTACATAGATTCCCATTCAGTTATCAATGTCATGACAGCTTGTCATGAAAGGTATAGTTCAACAAGGGAGAGATGACTAAAGACTGGAAGTGACAGCTTTATAAGGCACAGCAGCCATGTGTCAGTTGTCTCCTACAGCCAAGACTAGGGTGAATCTACACCAGTAAAAAAAAAAACAACATTCCTACCCCAAAGCCAGCATTAAGAGTCTTCATGAAGTACAATGATCTCCAGCAAGAATCTGAACCTTTTACCCTTTAACTTGCAATGTTAGGGGACATTCCAAAGTTTGCTGGAGCACTGGATTGACAACCTTGTCACATGGCTGCTGGAGTCGTCCCACATTGTCTCGCATCGTTCAGGGGCATGGGGAACCTGGCACTCCAGACCCGCCCCCCATCGCCCTACTGCAAATGCCCCTGATCCTATGGGTGGAAGCATGTAGTGCACAGCTCCCCCCCTCCCAATTGATTCTAATGGCATCACAGGAAGCCTCCCATGTTGCTGTGGGGGCAGCATCTGCTGCCTCTGCCCCCCTTCACCCACGGAGCTATGCTGGTGTTGTATGATGGGAGCTGGAGGGCTGTATGGGTGTTCTGGGCTACACTAGCACATGTCACTGATTTTAGCCCTTTTTGATGAGGTAGTGTGTTCCATTTGGCCTGATCCACTATCCATCCTTACACCATTGCTATAAACCTTCCCTTATGTTGATCAACACAGGAAAGGGATGAATTGTCCTCATTGCCCAAGGAGCTCCCTGTAAGAGCAAGCAAGGGCAAGATTCCACCCCCATCCCACACTACCCAACCCCTGTCCTTTCTCCTAACTAAAGGTGCATCTAAGATATAGAATAAATGCATTTTCTCCCCATTTTACCATCCTATGGAATCAAGGGAGTTGTAGTTTTTCTTTGCCAAAGAGTGCTGGGTGCAGCCAAGCTACAGTATCGATATACCCTGAGTTAGCCGATAGCTATTTACCTTTCCGCTTTGATACCAGCCTTGAGTAATGGAAGGAAGAGGAGACCAAAACTGGGACCTGCAAAAGTCCTTTATGTTATCTTTGACTTTATGCATTGTATGCAGAACCATTTCAATAGTATTTTAAATAATACATTGCTTAAAACGTATAGTATGGAAGAAATAAACTCCAGTATTTAGTTGCCATCATATCTGATATCTGTCTGGGTTAGAAATAATAGCATTTTCCAGTCCTTTTGGCCAGTGACCTATTTTTCCATCCTGTCCCACTTTGTTGAATGTCACAGCTCCAGCATCCTTCCTTTCTATCTACTCGCCTAGTTGTATGAATGGGATGCCCTGTTGGGCAATATAATAAAGATCTTTTCATTAGACTTACTCTCCATGTCAGATGGCATTTAGAGAGGTTAATATAGAGGGGAAAGATCTCGGAAACACATGGCATTTTCCCTTCAGCTATTGTTATGATAGCCTAGATTAATGTGGCTAGTACTGTATGTAACAATTTACAGGCACATTTCTGGTTTGCCCAGACAGACAAAGGAATGAAATGATACACTTTTAGCAAGGGTGAAGCTTGTATTTCTGAGCTGTGTTGCATCATGTCATGTATCTCCGTTAAATGAAGCCGAAATGAATTTCTCACAAACAAGAAAAAAAGAAAACTCAAAGCTCTGCATTTCAGTGCTGACTTATAGCTGTAACCAAGGCTGGCATTGCTACACATTTTTCTATTTTTATCAGTCTTACAAAGCTGTGGTTGCCTGTAGTACCAATTATGGCAGCCCAAGCCAATAAACCCTTTTGGGAAGTGAAATCAGCTTCCTTCATTTGTCTGACAGGTCCAGTTGGGGCATTCCGACACCTACTTCCTCACCCATATAACCTCTCAACAGATATAGCATGAATCATATTTTGTCCTCAGACTCTTTTGAAAACAGACATTAGTTCCAAATGCTTCTGAGTAATTAAAAAACCAAAAAACACAGCAAGTCACTCCATGTCATATCAAGCCCCGACTTGGCTTGCACACCTCTATGTCTGAAAACGGGAGATTGTCTTTTGAAGAGGGTCATTGTTTATTTGCCTGGATCCCTCGGTGCAGACAGACAGCCCTGAGAAACTTCTGTACACATGCTACAGATGTTTTCCTGTCTGCCTTTTCTTTCGGTTGGATGTGTCTGACCTCTAACATGCCCACAGGGAAAGAAAACAAAATAAAACACAGATACAAAATGCCGGGACCACTACTTGGGCAGCAATTATGCTGAGAAAGCTCTGGACATGGATGTAGATCACAAACTGAGTATGAGCCAATGACAACAATGTCTGAAGCAATGTTACCCAGCATGCATATGCCATTCTGAGTCCCAAAAGAAGAAGAAGAAGATGCAAAGAAAATAGTAGATTTTTTTCTGCCTTGTTTGGGCCTCATCTGGAGAGTAGAGTTCACATTGAAGTATGACATTTGAAAGCAGAGGCTAACTTGTTATTTTTACATGAACAACTAGATGTAGCCAAGAGTGTGAGCCAGGAATTGAAAGACCAATCTTCATTCTCCTAGGTTGAAGGGAAATTAGGAAAATATAGAAATTGTGTGCCTGTTAGAGAACCAGTTTGTAATCAGTGGCACTTTGTTGTTGTTTATTCGTTCAGTTGCTTCCGACTCTTCGTGACCTCATGGACCAGCCCACACTAGAGCTCCCTGTCCGTTGTCACCACCCCCAGCTCCTTCAAGGTCAAGCCAGTCACTTCAAGGATACCATCCATCTTGCCTTTGATTGTCCCCTCTTCCTTCCTTTTTCCTTCCATTTTCCCCAGCATCATTATCTTCTCCAAGCTTTCTTGTCTTCTCATTATGTGGCCAAAGTACTTCATCTTTGCCTCTAATATCCTTTCCTCCAGCCGGGTTTTATTTCCTGGGGTATGTATTGGTTTGATCTTCTTGCGGTCCAAGCACTTTCAGAATTTTCCTCCAATGCCACAGTTCAAAAGCATATACCCTTCCTTCGCTCAGCCTTCCTTATGGTCCAGCTTTTGCATTTACTTTGAAGTAAATATGAATATAATTAATCAGATGGAATTTGGTAGTATACCTTTATATAGAAAAGAGCTCCCTGGTCCTTATTAGGGGAAGACTTACAAGTTAATAGAAAAAGGAGGCTGCTGGCAAAAGAAATGTGTTTTGTTAAACTTTTATGATGATGGTCACAATGATTTATTTATGGTAGATATTTTTACCCATCATTCAACCGATTCCCAGGACATCTCACAGGAACCAAGGATATAATTAAAACACTAAAAACAGGCAAGCTATAATAATAAAAATATGCTTGGGTCTTGGAAAACATCCTAAAACAAACTATGAAAATGTTTAAAACCTGAAAAATAAATCAATTCTTTGCCTGGCACCAAAGCCACATTAGAACAAGTGCCTGTTATACTTTGTGCCCAAAACATTGGAAAACATAGGTTGGCATTACCAAAAAGGCCCTCTTCCTCATAGGCTATTGGCATCACCCCCATAATATTTTGCATAATCGGTCAGATCATTCTAACTCTCCTAAACTTTTAGAGCCATTTGCCTAATGACTACTTCACAAAAGCAAAGGAAACACAACCTTGGATACATGGAGGTTGTCCTTTTAGTTACACATGCAGGTGCAAGTCATTCTCTATATGCAGGGCCAATAATCCCCCATGGCAAAAGGTGCATTCTTCTATCACTGAAGAAAGCGGAATTAAGTGAATAGCAACATTGCATCCTGTTCAATGGAACCTGTTAGGTGACATGTTGCATATTGCTGCTATTCAATAGAGAGAACGTGTGTATAAGGCTAGCATAGTGTGTCTCTGCCAGTGGATATTTACACTATTATGTATTCTGGATTATGGCCAGAATATATTGGACTATATTTTCCTAGTTTCCACCTCACCTTCAGAAATGAATCTCTCGTTTGGTGATTTAACTTCTAATGAAAGCAAAACTCAACAGGTTCATATTAAACATAACTGCTTCCTATGATTACTTTTACGATACAGCTGGCGCTCTGAAAAAAGTAAAACACAAACATGTGTGCAATGAAAACCCAGAATGGAGAAGTGATAAGAACAGATGAAATGCCTCTCCCTTTCCCATCATAGTGTGTCTTTGCTCCAAATCACTCCTCTCCCTTTGAGGTCCAAACAGGGTTAATACACATATTTGGAACACTACAGATATGGTCATGCTGCACATTAATTGTGCTATGATTCGAACCACTATAACTGCATCCTATGGAATCTTCAATTCTGTAATTTGATCGAGATATTTGGCTAAGATTCCTAAGTACCACACTTTAAACTGAAGATCCCAATTTAATGAGGACTCATGTGCCCATGCATGCTCTTCCACTGCAATGAAAAGATGGCATGCTAGCTTAGGGTGCATTATGGAACACAGAGCTCTATTCTCAAAGGGAATAGAACCATCAATGGACTGCCACAGCTTCTCCGTCCCTACTTCACCATATGAGGCAACCAACTAACTTTTTTAATGGCAGGGCTAGCCATGATTTCAGGTATCACCATGAAAGTAGCTGGATAAAAGATACAATGTAGTCCTTGATGTCTGAATAGTGCAGTTAGGCCCTATTTACACTGAACACTTAGGCAGGTGTGAGATTGAGTCAGCTCCCAGGTGGCTATACACTGCATGGGGTTGATACATTTTAACCAAAAGAAAATGGCTTAATGCATCATGCACCCTGGGTTAAGCTAACTCAGGGCAAAACTTGACTCCTGAAGTCAAAATCTCCCCTGAGTTAGGGGCTGGCCAGACAACTACAGATAGTTTCCAAGTGGAACCACATGTAGTTGTCTTGACAGCCAACCTGGGCTCACAGAGCCTGGGAATATAGCATGAGTGTCTCACCCCTCTCTTCATATCACTGGTATCAACAGCAGTGACACAGCAACCTACCTGATCCTGGGTGGTGGGGTCATCCTTCCTACTATTGGGTTGTATGATCTATGAAGAAGAACAAGAGGGAAAAGATTGGGGAGAGAGGGGGGGGGGAAGGTCTTCTCCCTCCTCCTATCTTCCTTTGTGAGACACGTGATTTGGTACCCACCTACCCCCTTCCAAACGAAAGAAAAACTCAGATAGGTGCCTTGTTGCTGTTGTAGCCACCAGTGACATGGGGAAGGAGGCAGCTACGCTGAACCAGTTTTGGCATAGCTTGGCAGTATGTGGTGCTGTTGCTGCTTAGGTGGTTCACTGAATCCCTGTCAGAATGCAAAGAGGGACCGAACTGGTGTCTCAGTTGCCAGTTCCAGTCTGCTTTCTGGATCAATGTAGAAGAGCCCTTCATCTTGCCAAAAGTTGACTTTATTTGACAGAGAGCATCAGCGTGGCTGTAGTTAACAGATCACAAAGTCCCAGATAGACACTATTTTAAAAACACTTTGATAATAATAATAATACAACAGCCATCATAGTGATCTTGCTTGCTGTGGACTCATCTTGTTGTGTTTCAAATAATAATAATAATAATAAGAATAATACTGTGCTAATTTATTTTATCTGTGATCTGTGCTAGGTTCTAATTCATACAAAATGAATTAATGAATGAATGAATAAAACAGACAGATATATGCATGTAATGTGTACCCAGACCCTTAATAAACCAATTTCCTTCTTAAAGTTAACATCTGTAGTAGCAAAACACTGAAGCCGAGCTTTCTCCTCTCCTCTTTAAATTGCAAATTTAAATTGAATAGTTAGTCCTGGGCAGTTTCAATCTCACCTGCTGAGAATATCAGCTTTCTGTAGTTTGCTGGGGACAGAGGACTCTTAGAGTGGGCTTAATTAAGCATGGACTGTTTGACTTAGCTGAGTTTGGATTGCAATAGATTATTTTTCCTGGCTTGAAGCCAATGAAGCAGAGTTTGTCTAGTATAAGTGGAACAGCTCGCCTTCATCCTGCTGCACCCATTCATGTGCATTTTAGCCACTCTGTGGAATGCTGTCATCCAGGGGGTGGGAAAATACTTGTTTCCTTTCGGTGTTTGGCTGTATTTCAAAATGCAAAGGTTTGGTGGGATCTGAGATTTCAAATTTATGGCAAATTCCCCACTGTCGCTGCCAATAACAACTGTGAACAGCATGAGTCAGAGAGGGCCTGACTTACAGCACTGTAGAAGGAGCTTCGTTCCTCTTTACTCAGGACCTCATCTCATGTGACATATATAATGACACTTTTACAACATCTTGAGCATACGCTTAAAATGTAGTTGGGGATATGACAAACTGATATTGACACACATTGAGGTACGTTGGCCTGGGAACTAATGTTGGCTTCAACATTTACACGGGTCACATAATGTGGGATTGCTCCACAGTGGCAATATTCCAGGCTGGCCCAGGGGCAGCTACGGCATCTGTCTCGATCCTGCTGTTGCAACAGGATGAAGTCCCAACTCTCCTGTCAGGCTGAACCTGGTTCAGTCTCTCTAGATGGCTATCCTTACCTTTGTGGTTACTTATCACCACAGCAGTGACCACAAAATTATGGAAAGTTCCTGACTGTTGCCTGCGCAACTTGGAAAGGAGTGAGAACATCAGCAAAGGCACTTGGTATTATCTTAAGTGCTCTCCAGAGCTACATGTTGGCCGCTGTGGTGACAAAGAAAAAAAAGGCACGTGCCATCCCCTTTCCTGTGTGCAATATAGTGCAAGGAAAACAAGATGACAGCACTGGCCTGTATGAGCAGTTGGTCCAGTTCACATTAGAATGGGCTCAGGTGTTTGTACCACCTCAAAGGCCTGAGTATTGCCCAACTTTTCTTAATGTGGGGCAAAACTGTGTTAACCAAGGCAAAACCAGGTTAACACATTGGGGTCTGGAAGTCCCTGAACATCCTGGCCCAGGAGTGTCTTCTGGTTCACTTGGTAGTTTGTGGCTCATGTATCTATGCCCTATTGTAAAATGTACAGGAGACAGCAAATGTGGATTCATCTGACTTAATGGCAAGTATCCTGTTAGTAATATATGTGGGTGTGTTATCCACAGTTTGGTCACTCTGGAGGTTGGTACAATTGAATCTCAACATCTGTGTGTCTGTAGAAATTTCTAAGTCCTCAGTACAATTCTAGTGTTACCTTTTGTCAGAAATTGATGGTAGTCACACTGGAGGATTTAGGAAGATGGTGCTTGCCTGGCATCCCCGTCCCCCTTCAACCTAGAAACAGCATATTGTAGCTAGTAGGCATGGTTAGTTCATTCGGAATCTTCGGAATCAGAATAAATTTGGAAAGATTTCCTTTTTGAAGTGATTTCGAAGTTTTTAAGGAAAACGGAAGTCCCTTTGCCCTTCTGAAGCTTTTTCCACCATTTCTCTTACGAATCAGTAAGTGAGTCGGAAATGATTCAGCTTTTCCCCTGCTTCTGTTCCCTGGCCTCGGTTCAAGCCAGAGAAGCCTTCTAAACCAGTGTGGATACTTAGATTCCCTTTCTTTCCTTTCCCTCCCAAGTCAGTGAGAGAAGCGGTTTTAACCAGTGTTGATGGATTCCTTTCCTTTCCCTCCCACCTCCCGAGTCAGTCTTAAGCGAGAAATCAAAAATTGCCCCCATGGATGGCTAAGATAATGATACTTTTGCTTTCTGGTGTTCAATGCATAGAAACTTTTTTCATGAACAAAATGATTAAAAATTATGTGTATAAAATTACTTTCAGGCTATGTATATTAGGTCAATATTAAATATAAACAATTTTTGTGTTTAGACTGGTGCCTTCCCATCTCCACGGCATCTTATAATATACAGATATTCCAAAATCCAAAATACTTATAGTCCCAAACATTTCAGATAGGGGCTAGTCAATCCGAATATGGAGAGGATTGTATGTTTACTTCTGCTGTGTTTTCTGTTCCCTTGTTTCTAAGATGTATTTGTGGAGAGGACATTTTGTATGGCTCAACATTTTTTCAATGTACTTTTTCATAGGCTATGCTCATTATTAGATAATGATAAAATATACCAGCATTATCTTGAACTGTATTGTGTGTGTTGAAATCCTACTTCACAGGCTATACATTTGGAACAATGCACCTATCCTACCCTTCTCCAAATTGCATTTGTAACCTCTAGCTCAGGGGTGCCCACACTTTTCCAGCATGCGAGCTACTTATAAAACAACCAAGTCCCAAAGATCTGCCTACCCACTACTCAGGGAGCCATAAAAGCAAAATATTAGGAAATTTATTTCAGTGAGAGCCATATAATACATTTTAAGACTGAATTCAACTAAATGTGAGTATAATAAGCCCCTGAGCATTCCTCACAAATGGCATGGGAGCCATACACACTGTCCCTGCGATCTGCCTGGGATCTACCAGGATGCCCTTCGAGATCTACCCTTTGAGATCTACCAGTAGATCATGATCTACCTAATGAGCACCCCTGCTCTAGCTAGTTTCTATTATTTTGTGTTTCTGATGTTCAGAAGGCTGTCACAAAATGGAGTTCAATAATGAACATTTCTAGATAATATGATGTCAGAGAAAAAGTGTGCGACTGAATTGAAGTAGCCAAATGGCTTAACTGAGCCATGTTGCTCCAATAAGAGCTGGGTTTTCTAAGAACAAACAGGTGGGCAGCCCAAGCACAGACCACGACAAACAGCCTTTGCTTGAACAGCAGACAAAAGTCCAGTGAACGCAGACACAATCCAAGCTGTTCTTTTGCCCAGTGAGAATGCTAATTATACGGCCTTGTTGTTTCATGGAGTAAAGTACAGTCTGTTCGTGGGAAATGCTCTCCACACTCCAAGATAGCCTCCCATTTAGTCAGAAATTGGCAGCACTGACACCAGCCTTTTTGTCTTCAGACTGACCCTAAAAATGTCTCAGCTGAAAGGGTCATGGCTTTGGATCTGGAAGGAAGGAAGAAAAAGCAAATTATAGGGAGGCTTTCTTCTGTACCAGGACTCCCCGTCGCCTTCTCTTTCGTCCCTGATACCCACACATTTTGACCTTTCATTTTAATCTGTGGAGTAGGACTATCGTATCTGGCTGGATAGGTCCAACAGCACATTACTGTCTCTCAAAATCCGAGGAAGGAATAACTGTAGAATGATGTATCTCCCTCCAGGCACATTTGATAAGTTGGTAGGACGTTTTAAGGGATTACCCATATCAAACCTCACCTTCCACTACTACTATTTTGAACATAGGAATGGTCTTTTTGTGATCCAAGTTAATCTCACATGAACTCATACTTCCTTTTAATTGCATTTCAAGTGTCCTTACAGAAAAGTAGAATTCTTGAATATTAATTTACATGCCCTGTTCCCTCTCCAAATATCAATACAAATCTCTTATTTGAACATTTCAGTTTGAATTTAGTTGATCTGCATTTTAACACAGTCATAATGCAGTTCAGCAATAGAGTGTTCACATTGGCACCATATAGATTTAAATATGTACATAAGGCCAAAATATTCATTTATAAGCACATCTGAGTTCACAGGAAGAATTACAGTAAATGTGATGAGTCCTATTTAATCCAGAACTCTGTTTCCATGATACTGGCTGACCAGTGCCTGGGAGATGTCCACCAGCAGGAATACTACCATAAATAGTTACATATTTATTTATTTATTTATTTCGGCTTGTTAGTCGCCCCTTCCGATAGGCTCGGGGCGACTTACATATGCTAACACCATAAAAGCACTATAAAAACAACGGACCGATGTCCACACATTAAAATTATACAGACACATACACACCAAGATAACTCTTATGGCCTACATTACATAGTGGGCAGCCTGGAGTTATTTACCGACCGAACGCCTGTACAAATAGGTGGGTTTTACAGGCCTTGCAGAAGGCTAAGATAAGAATTTTACTGGTTTTATTGTTGTATGTTTTTACTATGATCTTATTTTATTGTTGTTCACAAATTTTGACTGTTGAGATTTGTATGTTTTTATGTTGTAAGCCATCTTGAGTCTGCTATATGGAGAAAGGCGGGGTAGAAATATTCTAAATGAATAAATATTTCACGTTTCAGTTCCACAGTAACTAATGTAAAAAAAAGCATCTTCCCTCTGCTGTTGTGTACAAAAACTGGTAGGAATAGACATTTATTTAAAAAATCTGAGCAAGATCATGATGTTCTATTTGTATACAACTGGGGCCCTATATACACTGCCATATAATCCAGTTTCTGAATCCAGGTTATATCTACTTTGAATTGGCAGTGTAGACTCATATAATCCAGTTCAAATAAGATAATCTGGATTCAGAAACTGGATTACATGGCAGTGTAGATCCAGCCTGAATCAGTCTTCTTTCTGGTCAGTGGGAATTTAAAGTGTGCAAAGCTGGATTCCGTCCCTTTCTTCCCCTTTGTTTTCTTTAAATATGCATGGGAGTTTACACTGCCATTAAATTTGTATTTTGGCACCCATTTCTCACAAAATCTCAAAGGACAATTCCTAAAAAGACACATTTTTGTCTACATTTGATGTGCTTTTAAACTAAGAATTGAATCACAACATTCAGGAAAATGTGAAATCCGGAGGAATTTGCAATGTGTAATCTTATGAAGAGAGATGCTCTAAGGAGGGATTAATGGCAGTAAGGACACGCTGGCATAATTGGTTTATGACATTGTCCTGTTTAAGACAGAAGGGAAGATAGTGCCTTTCCATAGAGAAGCCAACTGGAATGGCATCTGAAATTTCAGTAGCAGTGACAGTATCTTTATATTGTATTTGAGAGTAATAAGCTACCTTTAGCAAGGGTATAGCTGGAGAGAAAAATAAAAATAATGATATTGCCGTCCATTGCAATTTTGCTCCCTATTTTGTTTTTTTCTAGCACTATAAGTTCAGTTAAACATTTAAAATAATTGGGCAGCAGAAAATACCAAGGGAACATAAAATCAAAATATGGGTGTGCCTGCACTGTAGATTTAATGCCATTTGAAACCACTCCAACTGCCATGGCTCAATTCTATGGAATCCTGGGAGTTGCAGTTTGGTAGATACAAGTCTTTGGCAGCAAAAGCTAAACACCTTGTAAAACTACAAGTCCATAGCCTTAAGCATCTACCAGTTGCTTTGCTCTGGCTAATGGTAGGGAGAAGCTTTAGGAGAAGCCTGCACAACTATACGGGTTTCTTTTTCACATATATCACTCAAACCATACACTTCAGAATGGCCTAATAATAATAATAATAATAATAATAATAACAACAACTTTATTTGTACCCAGCCTCATCTCCCTGGAGGGACTCAGGGCAGCTTAGTATTATATGCACTGTTTTTATATTATGAATATTATATGTACTATTTAAAAACAATTGGATATTAAAGAGAGAACAGAACACAAATAGTATTAAACAATATTAAAATAAACATGAAGCGTAGTGTTCAGAACAGTTTGCTGCAATGATATTTATATCGTTTTCTTTCTACACATTGGAGTCACTAAAAAAGCAATAAAATGTATGAGTAATGGGGTAAATGAAGATGCAAGGAGACAGTTTCAAAGAGTTTCTGTTTGAGTTGATATTCCTTATTGGTCCCAAGAAAAATAGAATTTTAAAGAGTCCAAATTGATTCATTTCACTGTGAGAGTAGTTGAGATTTAGACTCCTGTCTCACATAATTATTCTCGATAATCAGCACCACATGGCTTTGGGAGTCCAACCCAGACAGCTTCGATTGATGTTCAAATGAAAGGCCTCACACATTGGGGAAAGGCATCTCCATAATGGGGAGTCGCTCCTGTTGTGCCGTCGGGGGGCCCCTGGGGATAGGCAACAGTAGCAGCAGTGACAGATGGATCCACACTATAACCCCCACCCACTCGAATCTCACATAGTCCATCAGCTTCATGGTGGCAGGTGGAGATGTTGGAATTGCTGGCATGTTTCTACTGCTATAATACAAACTCTAACCACACTAGTAGTGTTGGTCTATAGACTTTATTGCCTTGACTAATGAGCCATAACTGAGCAGCCAAACAGCACTGTGTTGTATCTCAAAAGAGTATTTTTCTCCTCCAGTTACAATAAGGAGAACATGCTTTGTGATACTGGGGTTCCCTCACACTATGAAATTATCATTCTTCCTGTTACTAATATTTAGGCTACTTCAGTACCATCACTTGTATAGCTCAAATGACACTATCTAGGGATGGGAAGGGTGTGTCCTTAGGATTGGGTAAACCCCAGATTTTGCATTACTTTACAAAAAAGTTAGGGAAAACTTATTGGCAGGGAGAATGTCCTAAATAGACCAATGTCGATTCAATGTGCACAATGCACATGGGACTTTGGCTGGATGGAAAAGTAGAAAGAAACAGATGGTAGAAAATGGGTTGCTGTGAGTTTTCTGGGCTGCATGTACCAGAAGCGTGAATGTTGCAATTAATCACCTTGATTAGCATTGCAAAGCCTTGCAGCTCCAAGGCCTGGCTGATTCCTGCCTGGAGGACTCTTTTTTTGGGTGGTGTTAGCTGGCCCTGATTATTTCATGTCTGGAATTTCCCAATTTTCAGAGTGTTGTTCTTTATTTACTGTCCTAATTTTGAAGATTTTAAAATACTGGTGGCCAGATTTTGTTTCATGTTTTTCTCCTTTTTATTAAATGGTAGAAAACCTAAAGAGATTTGTGTGTTAATTATATGTGGCATATAACTCTCTTATTATTACAGCTTCACTGGCTGCCAGGTCATTTCTGGAAAGAATTGAAAGCGATTATCATGACCTAGAAAGTCCTATGACTGAAAACTATCCCAAAAAAGCATATCTAAGATCTACAAGGAAAAGCTTTCAACAGCCTTTAAAAAGAAGTTCACACTAAAACTCAGAAGGGATTAAGATGGAAGCCATTGGTTACCAATATTTTTTTTCTTGAGGGATGTCACATGGGGAAAAGAACAGCAATTATACAGATATATTGTCGAAGGCTTTTATGGCCGGAATCATTGGGGTGTTGTGTGGTTTCCAGGCTGTATGGTCATGTTCTATTAGCATTTTCTCCTGATGTTTCACTTGCATCTGTAGCTGGCATTGTCAGAAGATCTGATGGTGGTAAAGCAAGTGGTGTCTGTGTGTGTGTGTGTGTGTGTGTGTGTGTGTGTGTATATATATATATATATATATATATATATATAGCATGACCAGGGTGGGAGAAAGACAAAAGATGCCTCTAGGCAATAAACACTTCAAGGCAGGGGTGCTCACATTTTTTCAGCATGCGAGCTACTTATAAAACAACCAAGTCAAAATGATCTACATACCCACTACAAAAATGTGAAACATATAACACAATATCTGCTTTGAACTGGGTTTTCCGAGTCCACATTGCCATATAATCTGATTCAAAGCAGATAACATGGAATTTTATTCAACTGTGTGGAAAGGATCTCAGATAACCCAGGGCCGACAGCATTTGGGTGGCGGCGGGAGCCTGTGGGGCAGGACTGAGCCTTCCTCCTGCCCTGTCTGCGATCTACCAGGACGCCCTACGCGATCTAACAGTAGATCATGATCTACCTAATAAGCACCCCTGCTCCAAGGGAATAAAGGCCTGGCAGTGGCTACTTATAGGCAGATACCTTCCTTATTGACTTTGCAGTTTTCTCAGTAATTCACATGCTAATGGATGGATCCCACTTAAATGCTTGCAAATCAGGCTTGCTAATTGCACCCTTCATGTTTGATTAATAGACATTGGTTCTTTCTCCCACCCTAGACATTCCACAGGTATATATATACTCCACTTGTTTTACTACCCTCAGATCCTCTGAAGATGCTAGCCACAGATGCAGGTGAAACATCAGGAGAACATGGCCATACAGCCTGGAAATCATAAAACACTCCAGTTATACAGATAGTTTCAGTCGAGAGTTTTGACATAATTTATGATAGGAGAGAAAATGAATCAAATCATTATTTTATTTACTTCTGTAGAAAGCCAAGGGCAAGCTTACATCAGAGTTGACACCAAATAATCTCTGTGAGAAACAGATAAGTTATTGGAAGCAGGGGGTTGGGGTTGGGGGTAATTTACTGACATGAATTGCTGCCCAAAAGGAGCCTGGCCACCAGGTTCTTTCACATGAAGCACTAAACAGTTACCAGATGAGCCATAAAAACAATTTCCCAGAACAGATCATTTGAAGCAGGCTGAGGGCAGTCTGTTTTCGGATCGAAAGACTGCAAAGTGGTAGCTCTCCCATGCTGCAAAGTAGACCTACGCATATAGGGACACGACCTTGCAAATTGGAGTGATTCTTAATCAATAAAGCACAATTTGGAATTTCTAGTAGGCAAAAACCAAAGAGGCAGCTTTAGATGCCATTGCATTGGGGCTTGTGCACTTCAAAGGTTTCGTTTTCTCAGTACGTGTGGCGGATAGTTTTAATGATGAGTGACTGTATAGATCTTTCTTTATAGGAAAGAGTATGCCACAATAAATTTGTTGCTTCAAGATGTTACCAGCTTCTTTGTTGTATAGAGCATGACATTCTGTATCATATTAAGCTTTTTTGTTACAACAGATATTGTGAACTATTAAAGTCTAGCTGATCCAAGAAGGGGGTCTATGGATGCTGCAGGGATTTAAGAAGAGATATACATTGAAATGAATAAATCCAAAAGAAAGCTAGCTAGTGACGCAATCCTTTTGCATCTCCCTTGGAAGTAACTTCTCTGGTTGAATTAGGCTGCAGTGCTTGTCATATCCTTGATTTGTGTTTGGGCACTGCATTTGATGGTCCCTATGTAGACTTGTCCACAACTGCATGGTATACGGTAGACTCCTGCAGAGGTGAGACGATTCCTCATGTTCTTTGCTGAATGTAGCATCTGCAGGAGTCTACCACATACCATGAAGCTGTGGACAAGTCTACATAGGGACTACCAAACGCAGCACCCAAACATGAATCAAGAACATTAAAGGCATTGCAGATTAATTCAATCAGAGAAATCAGCCATAGTAGGGCATCTGATGCACCAACCTGGACAAGTATATTATTTGAGAACAAAGAAATACTGGACCACTCTAACAAACAGGCCTGGATCAGGCCCTTTTGGCGTCCTACACCAAAGGCTCTGCCCCCACCCCCAGCTCCGCCCCCCAGCTTTGCCCCTGCCTCCTCACCGGCGTGAGGAGGAGGAGGAAGGAAAGCCCCACCCCCGGAGCCAATGCGGGGCCTCCCCACGACTCCTCCCTCCCTCCCTCCTAAAGCCACCATGCCAGCCTGAGAAGTGGCCGAAATCACCCTTTTCAGGCCGGCATGACGGCTTTAGGAGGGAGGAGCCGTGGGGAGCCGTGGGGAGGCTCCACATTGGCTCCGGGGGTGGGGCTTTCCTTCCTCCTCCTCGCCGGTGCGAGGAGGTGGGGCGAAGCCAAGGGTAGATTGGAGCTGAGGGCGAGGGCAGAGCCGAGGGGAGCAGAGCAAAGGGGCGGCGGCCGTGGATGGCGCTTATGCCGCCACGCGCATGCGCCCTTTTTTTGGGAATTTAAAAAAAACTTTTTTGGGGGAGTCCGGACATGCTGCCCCCCCCAATGGTGCCACCCTAGGCCATGGCCTAGGGTGGCCTTATGGGTAATCCGGGCCTGCTAACACACACCATGTCAGGCTACACAGAGAAGCCATTGAAATCCACAAGCATGGGGCAATTTCAACAGAAAGGAGGAAACAATGAAAGTGAACAAAATCTGAATATCAGCATTTTAAAAAAACTGAAATCAGGGCATTAAATAAAGAACAACACTAAAAAAATCAGGGGAATTCCAGAAAAGAATGAATCAGAGCCAGCTAACACCTCCCAACAAAGCATCCCCAGGCAGCAACCAGCCAGGCCTCAAAGCTGCAAGGCCATTCAATGCTAATCAAGGTGGCCAATTGCAACATTCACACCTGCCTCCAACAGACAAGAGTTCTTTCTCCCACCCTGGATATTCCACAGATGTATAAACTTCACTTGCCTAGTTTCCAACAGACCTCACAACCTTTGAGAATGCCTGCCATAGATGTGGGTGAAACATCAGGAGAGAATGATTCTGGAACATGGCCATACAGCCCAGAAAACTCACAGCAACCCAGTGATTCTGGTCATGAAAGCCTTTGACAACACATCTGCAAAGTCTTTTTCTTCGAATATATATTAGTCTTAACTGGTGACTGCAAGCACCTGGATGCACTGCTGTGGCCTATGAGGGGCTTGGGAAAAAATGGCACCTTGCCCTTAATGTAATTGCTTGCTCCAGTTTAGAACCTGGGAGGGAAACTTGAGGGAGATGATAAAAGGAGGCATGGAAAAGCTGGATAGGATGGCTATTTTCCCCTCCCTTTCACCATAATATAATTAACTGTGGTACTTCAATAAAGCTAAAGAAGAGGACATTCAGAAGCTATAATAGAACAATATTTTTTTGTTCGCACTACAGAGTTAACTAATATAGTAATAACTTCTACAGGGAATAGTGATGATCACCAACTTATCTTTAATAGATACATTAACAGTGGCTGGATCTATCAATAATTGTCAGTCAGAAGGCTCATCTGTAGTATCGGAAATGTTACACCTCCATATTTCAAAGCTTGCCCTTGGCTTCCTACAGAAGTAAACAAAATCATATCTGATCAATTCATCCAGAGATTTGATTCATTTTCTCTCTCATCATAAATGATGTCAAGTGATGTCAAGAAGTTCACAGGCAACTTCTCAACCACAGTGTGAACAGCATGCTGCACTGGATAAGCCATTGGTGT
The DNA here is from genome assembly GCA_030556195.1 of Anolis apletophallus. NCBI lineage: Eukaryota > Metazoa > Chordata > Lepidosauria > Squamata > Anolidae > Anolis > Anolis apletophallus. The sequence goes on along the minus strand of JARBWK010000003.1, from coordinate 62,253,029 downwards.
CATCCAGTTGTTTCATTTTAGATTCTCATAACTATTGCTAGGAAGAAACTTTTCAAAATGAGATGAACATTACAAGAAAGGAAGATATCTCTGGGATCTATACTAACCAGTTAACATGGTGATGCTTTTTTCTAAAGCATGCATATTTATTTCTTATTCAGCTTACTTGTTGAAGTGGATAACTCAACTTTGTGCAGCAGGATGGGTTTATCAGTAGTTAAAATATAACATAGGTTAAAAAAGGTTCAGTACCATCTCCTCAGCTCTCCATGTGTAAATGATTAGTTTGTCGAAAGCTATTAATGCAAGTTATGTCTCTGACAGAAATAATTGGAAATATGGAACAGAAGGATAAAGGTCAGATTCCAAATTAATAATTTAATAACAAATATAGCTTGTGGTACTAGTGGACATAAACCTTAATCTGTCAAAAGGGGTATCCTGTTAGGTTTAACTCAGAGCCCGTCCACACAGCCATATAACCCAGGAAATATCATAATATCTGCTTTGAACCAGAATATATGGTGGCGTAGATGCAGATTTATTTATTTACAGTATTTATATCCTGCTCTTCTCACCCAGCAGGGGACTCAGGGTGGATTGCAATGTACATATACATGGCAAACATTCAATGCCATAGACATGCAATATAGACAGACACACAGAGGCTATTTAATATTCCAGCTTCATGGGGGTATTCTGGCCACCAGAGGAGCTATCACTTTACTGTCAATTTGTGGCACTGATGGAGTATTAATATGCATTAATATATTATTATTATTATAAAAAGCCAGGGTTTCTTTGCAGGGATATATCATGCACTAATATATTATTATTATTAAATAAAATAGTTGCCCACCTCTGGTCAAGGCTTGCTTCTCCAGAGCATTTATTAGAATTAAATTCCCAGGGCCCTTCTTCCAGGAAATTAGAAGGAGTAAATAATATTAATATATTATTATTAGAATTAAATGCCCAGGGCCCTTCTTCCAGGAAATTAGAAGGAGTAAATATTATTAATATATTATTATTATTATTAGAATTAAATGCCCAGGGCCCTTCTTCCAGGAAATTAGAAGGAGTAAATAATATTATTAATATATTATTATTATTAGAATTAAATGCCTAGGGCCCTCCTTCCAGGAAATTAGAAGGAGTAAATATTATTAATATATTTATTATTAATTATAAAATAGTTGCCTACCTTCTCCAGAGCTCTTCTCACTGCAGCTTTACCCCATTCAGTTTCCCATAGCTCTCTAGGAGGTTTGAACTCTATGGCTTTTCCTTGATTCTGCACTTTTCCTTCTCCTCTCCGGGCTGTTTTCAACCCCTTCTGCCATTGTTTCAGCCTTCCTCATGTCCTTCTCACCTGTCCTCCTATGTAGGCTTCTTTCCCTGCAGTTTAAACCGCTTTTTTCCTGAGTCCTCCAGCCGCTCTAGGACTCCCGCTCTGGATCTCTCTATGGTCCGGCTCCTTTTTCACTTCCTGGAGGAAAGGCCTTTCAGTTAAAGTAGGCTCCGAGCATGGAAAGGCCCCATCTGACTGTGAGTAATGTCTGGGAAGCTATTTTGGAGGGGATAATAGGGAGCCTTCCGAAATATTTACAAATCTAACGAAAATTTGGGCCCAGGGAGTGCGAAAAAGAAAGTCCACTTCTGGGATTGCGGCAGCGATGCGTATAAACTTGAAAGTCCCATACATACGAATCCCTTCCAATTTCTTTCAATTTTCATAACTTTTTTCTCATGCCTAATAGTTAATATGTTTTTAAATGTATTTATACACTCAGTGTGAAACCTGGGTGGGCCTTTTATGATGAATACAACATAGATATCCTAGCAGGAATGGCAGAAAGACACAAACTTCCCACACATAACTCCTATAACTAAGAGAAAATACTATAAGAGTTTTGGAGTTGTAGTTCACCTATATCCAGAGAGCATTGTGGACTCAAACAATGTTTGATCAGGACCAAACTTGGCATGAATACTCAATATGCCCAAATGTGAACACAGATGGAGTTTGGGGAAAATAGACCTTGACATTTGGGAGTTACAGTTTCTGGGAAAGGGTATTGGAGGTTCCAAATTCCCATGGCACACCTGATGATTGCTCACGGCACACTAGTGTGCCATGGCACACTGGTTGGGAAACACTATTCTGGGTTATATGGCTGTGTGGAAGGGCCCTCAAGCTTGTCTAATCAGGCTTGATATACTTGTTGAGTGTCATTTCGATCTTTTGGAGAGCACCTTTACAGGCTATTAAGCCAGTCCTTCTAAGGGCCCATTCTGTTATCCATTGAATGTCTACTTACTAGCAATAGAGCAGGTGGACAAACCACCCAGTTAAGTGAGAGCAATAGTTCCTTCTTCTTGCTGACATGGGGTGTATTTTTGCTCCTGAGAAAAAGGACAAGTGGACACTCTTCACCTTTCATTCAGTGATAGTACTGTGAGAAAATATCAGTAAGAGTCAGTCAAAACCCAATCGGGAGGTAGTTATTACCAAGTTGATGGTCCCTATATGCTTAATGAAAGTATTGATTTCTGTTAAAATATCCATGTGTTCCTCTGTAAAATCAAAATATAGTGCGCACATTTCTCTCTTTAAGACTCAAAATCTTTAACACTAAAAATATGAGGTGGGTTTTTAGTCTGCAAAAAAGGAAAAGCTTTATGATCCTCTAATAAGAGATACCCAGCTATTGGAAAGAGCATTTTTCACCTGTACCAGGAGCAATAGGCTAGTTCGGGTTCTCAAGATGTACGGTATGCATAGGAATTCCTGCAACAGATTGCTGGCAAGATTAACGTGTCATCAGAGCCCTTAAATTAATCAATCCTTCTTTTTTCTAGAGACATGATTTTGGTATTCCTTCCCTGTAATTTTAAAGACCGCTGATAATGTTGTATTTCTTTCTTTCTATATATCAGGTTCATGAGGGATCAAAAATGGTCTCAAATGTAAAACTCCTACCCTGAGCAATATAATATGGGCTTAATGTGGTGATAATTTAAATCATGTTTAAAGACGGCACACTGAGCTGCACCTTGCTTATGGATTATGACAGTGTTTCCCAACCAGTGTGCCGTGAACGATCATCAGGTGTGCCGTGGGAAATTGGAACCTCCAATACCCTTTATTCCCCCTCCTGCCCACAGTGCTCTCTGGGTGTAAGTGAACTACAACTTCCAAACTCAAGGTCAATTCCCAAGCAAACCCTTTCAGTACTTTCTGTTGGTAATGAGAGTTCAATATGCCAGGTTTGGTTCAATTCCATTGTTGCAAGAGTTCAGAATGCTCTTTGGTTGTGTGTTAACTATAAATCCCAGAAACTGTAACTCCCAAATGTCAAGGTATATTTTCCCCAAACTCCATCTGTGTTCACATTTGGGCATATTGAGTATTCATGCCAAGTTTGGTCCTGATCCAACATTGTTTCAGTCCACAGTGCTCTCTGGATATAGGTGAACTACAACTCCAAAATTCAAGGTCAATGCCCACCAAACTCTTATAGTATTTGCTCTTGGTTATGGGAATTCTGTGTGGGAAGTTTGTGTCTTTCTGCCATTCCTGCCAGGATATCTATGTTGTGTTCATCGAAATAGGCCCAGGTTTCACACCGAATGTATAAATACATTTAAAAACATATTAACTATATTTATTACTGTGTTAGAGTGTCATTTTGTGTCCTTTTGGTTAGTGGTGTGCCCCAGGATTTTGTAAATGTAAAAAATGTGCCGCGGGTCAAAAAAGGTTGAAAAACACTGGATTATGGATTGTTCTGATTTTGTTGCATGGCCAACGTGGCTACTCCTGAATATTTTTCTCAATCACACATGTGTTCTAAAAGAATAGCTCAAGTTTGTCTCAATGCAACTATTGTGAAATTTGAGTGTCCTGAGGATGTAGGGAACAATGGGAAGTACATTTCTCATGACTCCTAGGATTTAGCAAGCATGTGTCTTTACTTAGGACCTTATTTCTGTTATTTATTCTAATATACTTTCCTTGCTTAAGGTAATTCTTTATAGATGTTTAAAAAAATTTCTCTGAAGCTTTCCTTAGGTTACTTATATCATGGAGTTTTAAGGGGCTTGTTTAGTTTGACCATTTCCCTATTTATATGGCGATGACTTTGTGTATATGTTCCCCTCCAGGAAGGGGGGATTGCTGAAGGAGCAGAGGATAAGATTATCTGGGGAAATGAGGATATTGATGAAAAGCTAATGGTTACACCTGCAGTGGGGGAAAGACTTGTAACAGGAAGATGTTTACTTTCCAGCTCATTAGTCAAAGTGAGCCTGTTTTGTGATCAAGGAGATGGATCAGTTAAGATAACTGACTAGGAATTTGCTCAAGGTTTCACACCCAGCATCAGGTAGCATTGCTTCTGGGAAAGGTTTGGCTTCTACATTATCAAAGATGTAAAACAGGAATGGAGAGCCTCATCGGGGTAGCTTTCTGTCCTGATCAGTAGCTAGTGGTTGGCTGCCATATCAATGGGCAAGTGAATCCATGCCGGTTTTGATCAAGAGTTTAGAGAAGCCAATCAAGGTGCTGAATCTGTTGAGGGTTGGAGATGATTCAGGACCTTGAAGAGAATTGGAGAAAATTAACCCAGCTTGGGTGTCCTCTTAGATTCATCGCTAACATTTGAAGCTCAGGCGTCGGCGGTAGCTGGAAGGGCTTTCACACAATTAAAATTTGTGCACCAGCTGCGACTGTACCTCATGAAGTCGGATCTGGCCACAGTGGTCCATGCTTTAGTCACCTCTAGATTGGACTACTGTAATGCACTCTACGTGGGGCTGCCCTTGAAGACGGCCTGGAAGTTTCAATTGGTCCAATGGGCAGCAGCTATATTATTAACTGGAGCGTCCTACAGGGAGTGGTCAACCCCCCTGTTTAAGGAGCTCTATTGGCTGCCATTCATCTTCCGGTCCCAATTCAAGGTGCAGGTTCTTACCTACAAAGCCCTGAACGGTTTGGGACCCACCTACCTTCGTGACCGCATTTCCATCTACGAAGCCAGGCGATCTCTTTGGTCATCTGGAGAGGCCCTGCTCTTGCTCCCACCTTCTTCGCAGGCGCAATTGGTGGGGACAAGGGAGAGGGTCTTCTCTGTGGTGGCCCCCCAACTCTGGAACTTGTTACCTAAGGATATCAGACAAGCCCCCACATTGGCAGTTTTTAGGAGGAGCTTGAAAACGTGGCTGTTCCAACATGCCTTCCCGGAATATAGTAAATAACACCCTGCTCTGAACAACCTTTGCAAAATGTCCTCAGAAGCACTTTAATTACCTGTTGGGTATATGTTCCACATTATCTTCTAAAAACCCTCCTATGACACACATTCTACCTCTGTTGCGCCCAGTGTTATTTTTTTAAAAAAAATAATAATTTCCATCTAGCCCAGCCATAATGCTTTTAAACTGTGTTGTTGTTGTTGTTTATTTCTTATTAAGTTATAGTGATTGTATTGGGGTTTTTTTTTGCTGTTGTGTTATTTTACTATGTGTTGTTGGGCTTGGCTTCATGTAAGCCGCCCCAAGTCCCTTAATAATAATAATAATAATAATAATAATAATAACCCTTTTCTCTGGATCCTAAAGAACTGCTTCAAAGAGCTGGTTAACTCTCCTTGGACAGCATTGAGTGCTGCAGCAGGGAAGAGAAGCAAGTTCCATTCCATGTGCCATTAAATGCTAACATGACAGGAGTCTCAGTAGATTATACCTTATCCAGTAGAAACAAAACATCAATCAGAAATGCATACAGTTAGTTGCATTTTGTCCTTACTCCCAAATTCTTGTATGGTGGAAATGTTATGCCTTTATAAAAATGTGTCTAATTGTTGTGAAAAAAAATGTTGTGAATATTGAGTTTCCATTTGCCATGGCTGGTGCTTTAATTCCACTAATGAGTTCTGTGCAGAATGTAATTGCCTCAGTGTCCATAGCATGGATTGACATTATTCTTGTTTTTAATTAGTATTGCTTTAAATATGTTGTTAGCTGCCTTGAGTCCCATTATCAGGAGAAAGACAGGATGATGATGATACTAATATTTCTAATAATAGCAACAATTGGGCGAGGTTATGAGAACTTTTGTCATTTTTTATTCTTGTGGGACTTCTTTTTTTACTAATAAATTCATGAGTGCAAAAATGCTAAATTTTGTGCAAAATACCTTTGGGAGAAAATATAGAAGCATAAAGTTGGAAGAGCCACCAGGGCCACCCATTCTTACCTATAGGTTATTTTTGACATTGAGTTTTTCACTCTCACTTGTGCAAAATTTGGAGTTAATCACTTGAAAATTCTACAAATGCAAAATATGAAGTGATTTTTCACACATACCTGAAATACCCTATGTAGAGGGAAAAAACAGATAGTGACATATTCCAGGGTCCAGCTCCAGAGACTTATATTGAGAAAAGACTGATTAGAAGCCACTTCTGTTGAGTACTTTGTGCAGCAGAGATAAAAACAAAGGCCTTGAGGAAGGTCTGACTCCTGTTGCAAGCCTATGGAAGATGCAAGGGGTCTTGTCTACAATCACTCAGTAGCAGGATTACATTCACTGCTAGATGGCAGGGAAAGAAAGTTGTTGGTGTGATGCATGCCAGTAATATAACTCCCCTCCCCTTCCATTTTACTTCACTGCTGCTGTTTTCCAATAACAAAGGTTTCAGTCTGGACAGGAGATGAGAATGAAGACATTTGGAGCGTCTCTGGATGTCCCATCAGATGACACAACATCTGGCCCTAAAGTTATTCAACACTGCCAATCCCAGTAGCCAGGATGGGTGAACTTGATGGGTTTTGAGGCTTTTGACATGTCCCAAACTGCTAATTAAATATGTAAAGTTAGTTTCAATTCACAGACTTTCCCACCACCCCTATAATTTAAACCCATAATTTTTTCTACCCACAGATGATTCACTTTTAAAATGAAAAACATGGTTTCCTTATATACTTGGATTAGGAAAGCACCCACAAGATACTGATTGACAACATACATAGTGTCTCATTTTTATTGTGCTTCCCTCCTTCCATCACTTTGTTCTCCTTCTCCCACAGAGTATTGGATGCTTTTTTTTTGGTCGTGTCAGGAGCAATTTGAGAAAGTGGAAGTAGCTTCTGGTGAGAGAACTGGCCGTCTGCAAGGACATTGCCCAGGGGACGCCTAGATGTTTATATATATATATATATATATATATATATATATATAGAGAGAGAGAGAGAGAGAGAGAGAGAGAGAGAGAGGCTGTTTCCGAATTTCGGATACTTCCAAATTTTGGAAGCTTTTTGCCTACTTCCGATTTTTGAAGCGACTTCCGATCACTGCCTCCCCAACGGAGTGGTGTTGCATTTCCGAATTTGTTTGGAATTCTGAATTTTGAATTTTGGATGTCATTTCCGAATATTTTTGCTGATTGCTCATTGGCTGATGGGTAACAGCTGACTCTCCCTTCTGCTGATTTTTGGGGCCATTTTTGAAGGCGGACGTCATTTTTGAAGACTTCCGATGACTTCCGAAATACTTCCGAATCAATTCCGGAAAAAATTCAAAGAATTCGGAAGTCAATCACACCCGATTTTTGCATGAAATCAACATCCAATTCCGAAATTGAAACTTTTTTTGCCTTCGGAAACAGCCCTAATATATATTAGATTGCTTTTTTAGCACATCCCCTTTCATTCAGCTCTGCCTCTTTACAATTATTCCGGTTTATAAAATTAACCAAATACTTTGTACTCTGCATTTCCATGTGAAAGATTTCTCAGTGTGAAATCTACAATCTACATAAAAATAACAATTTGTGATAATAAGAGGGGTTTTTTGGTAATCTGCTTGACTGGAGAAAAGAGATGGATGATTCATACTCTGGGGCCCATTATTGAAAGGTCATAATTCTTCTTGTAGGAATAACAATGGAAAGAGAGCCGACACAAAGAAAAGGGAGGAATCTGAAATTTAATTTTCCCCATGGAAAGACTTTAATTAGACAGTAGGGGCAATTGCCAGAACTGTTTAGAATATAGTCCTGGATGCAGGCGAAGTGGCTTTGGTAGAAATTGAGGTCACAAAGGTGGACTTAGTTTATCTGAACACTTGTATCCTTCTTCTTGCAAGTCACAAAAGTATAGTTTCTGATAGTTGCCTAAGGGTGTGTAAACATTGGCCAATCAATCCAGTCTTAGTCCAGAGCAGAAATTCTCTTTCTCTCAAATCCAGGGGAAAAGAAGGAACCGATCTCTCTAATCTTTTTTGTAGCGGTGCTAGGATCTCTGCTCATGTCAACATGGGGAGACTAAAACAGTCAAGAGCTCTACAGCTGACTAAGAGATTATTGATGACATGGGCATGATCCATCCATTGGAAAAAAGAAAGCGAGGATAATAATGAACACTATTCAAATGAACAACTTCTATGGGAGGTTAGCACAGAGTTGCCTAGATCTAGAATATTCCAAGACACGTATCCGCTCTAAGGTCCTCCAACACAACACTAGGTCCTCCAACACAACTGTACAGTAGCTTGTAAAACCACTGATATTGTGTGTGTGTGTGTGTGTTCTGCATTCCATTCTACATGAGGCTGTCTTTGAAAAGTGTTTGGACACATAGTTGGTACAAAAAACTTCACCCAGAATGTTTACTTAAGTTATATAACTACCCTGCTCCAATAGTTCTACTGGCTGTTGGTTTGTTTTCAGGTACAATTTAAAGTAACCTAAAAAACCATGTATAGTTTAGGTCCAAACTATCTTGGACCTACCTTGCATCCTCCATATGACCCCGCCTATGCATTCCTTGAAGTACCAACCTTCAAAGCAATCCGTCTTACATCGACCTGGCACAGAGCCTTTTCTGTAGTGGCGCCGTCAATATGGAATCCTCTTCCTAGTGATGTACGGGCCATGCAGGACCTTCTCTCCTTCCGCAAGGCCTGCAAGACTAATCTTTTCAGGCTAGCCTTTGATTGCTAGGCCAGAAATCTTTTTTAAGCTAGTTAAATATGTATGCTTTTACCTCTGTGTGTTTGACCTGATTGTAAGCCACTCCGAGCCCTCGGTGAGTGGCAGCGTACAAGTCCAAATAATAAATAAATAAATAAAGTCATTGGGAAAGGCTTTTTTCACAGTCCCACCACCTTCATAGGTATGGTTTGTGGTTACATGAATAGGGCTACTCCCTCCTTGTGGAGGCAGGAATGGTTAATAATAATAATAGTAATAGTAATAATAACACTTTATTTATACCCCCCCCACACACACACATTCTCCTTGAAGGGACTCGGGCGGCTCACAAAAGCACTTCAAATTGATCCCTCCTTGCTGCCTTTCCATCAACAGACACTTGACGAGCATTTAAAATTTATGATCAAATGCAAAGGAATGTAAGAGGTTGTTGTATAATGTTGATTGTACTGGTTTAAAGTGTTCTTTATTCTTTAAGTGTATGTTTTAAATTGTTTTGATGTATTCATGATATATATATTATAGCACTGGATGTTTTTGTACATTTTTCTTTATGTTGTCACCATTTCAATTTGTAAGCTCTCTTGTGAGTTCAGATCTTCATCATCATCGTCATCTTCCTAATTTTGTTTTATGCATATTGCTCTTCTTTTTCTTCTTTTTAATGGACTACTGTTATTGTAGTTAACATTTTAATTAGTTTTACCTGTTTGCCACTGTAGGTTCTATTTGTTAGGAAAGTGACCCATCAATCCAAACATAATATAGCAATAAAATTAAAAATAGACCTTGGCAAAAAATACGACCATTTTTTTGGTGATTTCTTCTTCAAAGAGAATTTCTAAGTCCAATAGTGTTTTCCCTGGACCTTCTCACAGCTTGGAAATGGGGTCTGCATGATTGGTAAGTACAGTACAGTATTTCAATTATATAATGGATGAACAATCCAGAGTCCTTTCCTGTGTCTTAAGTATCATGTTACATTTGAGCTCTCATTTCTTTTAGGAGTAGAACTAATGCTCCAATAAACGTACTTAAGCTAAGCCAAATAATTACACAATTATGAAGAGTTTTCTGCTTTTTCTTTCCTGCAGTCTCGTCTCCAGCTGCTGTCTATCGCCCAGCAATCCCAGTTTGATCAGATAGTAATGCAGTGTTTAGAATAATTCCAAATCTGCTGAGAGAAGGAAACAGATTTTCTAAATGTTGCACATTACTGGCGCTTGGGGTGGTAGCACAAGGGTGGGGCAGAAGAGATCAGATTGGAGGAGATGGAGCAAATGTGTGAATGCTTAGTAACATCAAGTATATGACATTCTCCCTGGCAAAAGGTATAGCTTTTCACAGAATTGGCACCTTTCTAATAGAGGTGTCCATGAAATTCTCCCAAACTAGGCATAGATTATATTTCGGGCACTTTTACTAGCTTGCTAAGAGTGAACACTAAAACCACAGAATTCTGGGCATATTTTAAAATATTTTTGAGAATAAGTTAAGGTAAGTACTTCACTTTTGATATTGTTTTGATTGACAATTGTGAGGTGTACTTTTTAAAAAAGGCTTTTGTATTGAGGCAAAAGTATGAGAGGGAAGTTCAGCAAAATGGTCTTGCCTTGACGGAAAAAGAAGCATTCAATTAACAGGAGAAATAGCTTGTTATAGGCAAGGATCTTCACTGCTTCTTTATTTAAAATTTAAAAAAGAAAAAAGGAGGAGCCAAGGATGATCAGTCGGTGAGCTCCTGGCTGTCAGCTCTAGCTTCTGCCTATCTAGCAGTTCGAAAGCATGCAATGCAAGTAGCTCAATAGGTACTGCCTTGGCGGGAAGGTAAAAGGGCGCCCCATGTAGACATGCCAGCAACACAGTTGGAGATGTCTGTGGACAACAGGTACCTCGGCATGGAAAAATGGAACAAGAGCACCTCCCCATGGCTGGAGTTGAGCATTGCCTCCAGACGCCAGAGATGGAAAAAGGGGAAGGCCTTTACCTTTGTCTGAGTCTACAATGAACATTGCATCCCCCAAAATGAGTGGCTAACCTGGATTACTCTTACCATAGTGTAAAATGCATTTTATAAAATTAACAGCACATTCAGAAGCAAAAAGACAAGGAAAGACAGGGAGAAATCATTTCATTAAATGCAACTTTGTCTTGACTTGAAGTTTGGTTTGGGATGAGCTTAAAATGCCATCAAGTGGTTAAAAGTGTTTTTATTCATGCCTAGGAGCCTCCAACACAGCTTGCTGGCTGGTACGATGATATCTTCAGAAGAAACTCGCTCTTCTTTGTCTTCCTTTGAATCACTCAGGGCCCTTCTACACAGATCATATAATGCAGTTTGAAGCTGGTTCAAGGGCAGGGTGTCTACAAAATGCACACTCCAAATATGCAGTGCAGTATGCATTAAGCCAGAAACAGATGAATTTATCATCTTATAATAGTAAAGATTAATTTGTGTTGGTCCCTCCTTGCTACTTTCTTCTCCAAAGTCACCTGCCTCCTCCTTATGCTAGGCAGCCATCCTTTACCAAAAACTGCCTGTATTTGTCCCACCTATCCATTATCTCATTAACAAGATGGATTCCCAGTTAGCCATCAAAATGTGGCAGCAGAAAGATCCCACAAATGGATAAAGATGGCCACTAACTCCTAGTCACAAGCTAAATTAAATGAGAGCAGATAAGCCAGAATCCATGCCAGAAGTAATGGAAACCACTAGAGCAAGACAACAGCTGACTCTGTGGAAGGAATAAGTTTAAAGAAAGATATATGAGAGTGTCTTAGGACTGCATCACACAAGGCAGGAAAATAAGCATTGAAGATGGACCAGCACCAGTGGTGACAGTCCTAATCCCTTGACACCATGTACATTTCATTGTTGTGTCCTGCCACAAGCTGCAGGGAGAGGCAGGTAATACATTTATTAATATTTATTTACATGTACATAACAACACAGCACACGTGCACATTAGGTCCAAGTTTCTAGGATTCAGATCTGAATATCGGACCCTTCCCAAGGTCCTAGGATATTAGAGGTATTTTTGTATAATGTGCACAGGTCTGAGAAGTGCTGCCATCTGTAGCATGTGGATTGATTTTCTGTCTAAACTAAGACTTCTCAAGTGCTTTTTTTGGGTTTCTTGGAATGCCACCAAGAACACCAACTCTTATTGGTACCACTGTTCTTCTATTTTGCCATAGTTGTCCAATTTCAATTTGTAAGTCTTTGTGTTTTGTGATCTTTTCCAGCTCTTTGTCCTCTACTCTACTGTCTCCTGGTACTGCGATGTCTATAATAACACAAGTTTTATTCTACAACCGTTATATCTGGTGTGTCATGTGGCAGGTGTTTATCTGTTTGGATTCGAAAACCTCAGAGTATTTTTGCTTCTTCATTTTCTGTGGTCTTTTCTGACTTGTGCTCTTACCAAGTTTTGCTGCAGGGTGGGTCATATTTCTTGTAAATGTATTATTATTAATAATAATACAACACAAGGAGTCCACAGCAAACAAGATCATTCTGCTGGCTGTTGTATTGGATCACATGTCGGACACTTCCCAAGTGTCTAGGACTGTGTGATGTATTGGCGAATCATGTGTGCGGATCCCAGTAAGGTGGCCTTTTGCAGCTGGCAGATGATAATTTTGTCAGTGCTGATTGTGTTTAAGTGCAGGCCAAGGTCTATAGGCACTGCACCCACTGGGACCACCTTTACTGGCTTGTGCCAGAATCGTCTTCCTCCTCCTCCTCCTCCTCTTCCTCTTTTGCCACCTCACATGATTATCCTGTCCCCAGTGATTGATAGATAAAAGCAATCCATAGCTCCTAATCCCACAATGTTCCAATCACAAAGGGGAGGTAGGATTCTCCTCTCCCACTCTCCATTTTTGCTATTCCCATTTATTTATATTTTATAGTTATATTTGCTTTTTTTGAAGTTGGTATGGTAAAATTATTCTAAAATAATGATAAAAATAAATTATGAAAGAGTGGAAGTGCAAGGAGTTCAAAGGAAAACAGAAGTACGATAGCAGAACCACAAATTGCTGAATTTGTGATATTGCATGAATTAAGAGAGATACAGTATCGAGGGTGCATAATCTGGTATGTATATTCACTATCAGTAATAGCTTGTTTGTAGTGAAACAGTGGGTCCAAGCAATAATATCCTTAGAGATACTCAGGTATGGCAAAGCAGTGCTTGCTTACTCCTGAACCAATGAATCAGGGGTTCTATCTTCCAAAAGCTGGGATGATTTTCCAGTCCATGAGGTGCTTGAGCAGAAAGGCCTACCCTGATGATTTCCTAGAGGATAGTAGGTATATTCTGGGTAATTATTTGCAGATGTTATGTTAGGTCTTTCATTCTTTGCAGTTCCTGGAAATTTTAGCAATGTTTTTTCTAAGTTTGAACCTCAAAAACGATACATGGTATAGTTTAGAGGGTTTTTTGTGTGTTTGTGTTTTAATGCATTAGCTGGCAATGCTTCAGCACTGGGGTGGCTGGAAGCAGATACACTTGGTAAATTTCTCCTATCCCTTGCTACCTATCTGATTTCTCTTGAACCAGATTTGCTAAGCTGCAGTCAATTCTCTAATCTCTGCTTGCTGACAGACTGCAGGCCAAGAGAAAGACAAGTTTAAAACCCTGAAAACGAAGTGCATTTTATTTATTATGCTGTCTAAGATGTTTTCAATGAAGCAGACGGAGATAGTGCCGAGCCAAATTAGTGTCATGACTTTCCAAAGGTTTTGGCTAGTGAGCCGACTTCCAGTAAAAATACATGTTGCTGTTCAGACCTCTTGTGGGCGATCCACACCTCTCTTGGAGCCTCCTCTTATTATCTTGTGGTTTCATGTGGAAGAAAAAACCCACTCCGTGAATGGCTTTGGATTTCTAGTAACTGCTCAGCAAATTATATTAATAACAAATGGAGAGATTTTAATGCACCAAAGCACTTTGATTTCTCCCTCCCTCCCTGCTTGCCCGCCTCTGGTCTTCTACAGCTGTAAGAGTAAGAATACAAACAAATATCGGCGAAAAAACATGGTTTCACTTATGTGAAGCCAGTCAGTAGCTAAATAGGAATAGAGGTTAGAGAGAGTTAGAAAGGATGCCTTTGAAAATTACGTTGCACGCACACTGCAGAATTAATGCAGTTTGACATCGACTTAACTGTAATGGTCTAATGTCACAGAATTATGGAAGTTGTAGTTTTAAAGCAAGATAGGACTGGAACAACAATGCAAAAAAGCCTTAATCAGGAAAGCATGTGATTCTACTCTAGATAATTCTACTATATATGTGCTTAAATATAATAGACAAGGTAGATGACTGCCTCCAGAATCACCAAGGCTAGATCTACACTTCTATATAAAGCAGTTTGGAACTACATTGAACTACATGATATGGGTCTACACGGACCATTGCATCCTAAGGCAGTGTAGATCGAGTCTGAAAGGCCAGACTGACTCATCAGTAGCTTCCTGGATCTCCTTCTTTGCCTTTTTCAAAAAGCAGGACAATGTTTGCTCATCTCCTGTCCTCTGTAACCTCACTCATTTTCTTAGATTTCTCAGAAATGAAGGCAAGTGGTTCTGTGAGTATGTCGACAAGTTCCTTCCATACCCCAGGGTGCAGTTCATCTGGTCATGCAGAGTTGAACTTAATTCAGTTAACTAGGTGATTCCTCACTATCTCCTTGTTAGTTTTAATTTGCAATTTGGATTCTTTAACAAGCTACCTTTTCTCATTGATGAGGTCATACGGGGTGATTAGTCAGCCTCTGTGGTGAATAGGCAGGGCAGGGGCGCACACCCCGTACCCCACCTCATCCACAGTGACCCTTCCCCATCACATTGCTGCACGGTGTCCCCCCCCACACTGGCCCTGTTGCTTCTTATGGAACATTGGAAGCCTCTCATGTTCTGGGTGCAGTGTTGTAGAATGCCTGTGCCCCAGCTCATCAACCGAGCCCAGCTAAAAGTCAGTGTACATTGTGTGACGGGAAGCATGGTGCTCTGTGGATCAACTGGAGAGCAAATCTCCTACATTTGCAGCCCCCTGTGTGATGAAGTCCAGGGTGGCAGATGATGCATGGGACTACACATTAATCTTTTTGGTAAGGAAGGAAGCAAAACAGGTATTGAGCTGTTCTGCCTTTTTCTTGCAATTTGCTAGCATTTTACCATCTTAATTGAGCAGCAGTCTGACAATTTCCTTGGTCATTCTCTTGCTTTGAACATATTTCTTGTAGCCGTTTTGCTCTTGTTGCTGTGTTTTCTGCTTCCCTTGCCAGTCTCAAATCATATTGTTTTACTGTTTTAATGTTTATTGGTCGATATGCTGTAAACCATCCTGAGCCAATTGGAAAGGGCGGTATACAAATTGAAATAATAAATAAATGAATTATGCTTTTTTATGTTTCCTTATGTTATTCTTGCAAGCCTGGAGTGTACATATGTATTCTTCTTTGGTGATTCTGTTGTTACTAAGAGTTTGCAACGTACTTTTCCTAAGTTTTTGAAAGGATCAGGGCTGTTTCTGTTGCAGCTGACACAGTTAATTGATGGGATAATTGAGTGTATTGTTATCTCATGTATACAGGCACTGGTGTTTGTACTTTGAAATAGCAATCAAAAATCTAATGGGGGGGATTGTTTTGATTAGTAATAGAAAAACTTACAAAAATCACAAAAATTTCTGAATGCTAACTACTTACTAACGAAAAACAGTTCTAAAGAATATATAGTCAGGGAATAAGGACAATTGTTTTAAACAGGCAAATCAAGGGGCAAGATTGGTTTCCAAAGATATAATGCATTAATATATTAAATAGATTATTATTAGCTTGGACAGGGCTTCTTTGCAGGGACATATAATGCATTAATTCATTATTATTAATATTATAAAAGGACAGGGCTTTGCCGGACATATAATGCATTAATATATTATTAATAATATTATTAAATAAATGCAATGCAAGGCTTGATGGTGCAGGCCTTAGCTTCTGTAGAGTTCTCCTCCACTCCAGCTTTTTCCCATTCAGTTTTACCATGGCAGTCTGAGGACCTCCGTTTGAACTCTATGGATTTCTTGATTCTGAACTCTTCCTTCTCCTCTCCCCCGCTTTTCACTAGGCTGCCTTCTCAATCTCTGCTCACGTCCCTCGGTCGGTCTGTCCCTAGACCAAACCCCTTCCTAGTAGACTCAATGTCCCGTCTCCTCCAGCCCCCTTGCCTCTCAGCAGCTGTGTCTCTATCTTCCTGAGAACTTTCCTCCCTAGCACTTTCTGGAGGAGGCCATGTTTTCACTTTCAAGCTCTTGCATGGAAAGGCCCCGATGTGACTGTGAGTTATGTCTGCAAAGCTAGTTGGAGGGGGAAATTTTCCTGTTGGGTGGGCCCAAACATCATCTAATCTAATGAAAATTTGGGCTCTGCAGTGCGGAAAAGAAAGTCCACTCCGGGATTGGCCCTGTGCTTCAAACCAAAGTCCCATCTAGCTCATCCTCTGAATCCATTTTCATAACTGCTTTCTCTTGCCTACATGTATATAGTAAGCCACTGTGTGTTACTTTGAGCATTGCATTCTACGCTACAGTTTGGGGCTTGATCTGAGCTGAAAAAGCCTTTGGTTGGTGCTGGAGCAGTGTCTTGAAGATAAAGGTTGTTGACAGAAGACAAGGTCACTCTACGGACTACTGAGTGAGAGAGACTGTATATTGTTTTTGTTACAAGTCTGCTTATCGCCGCTTAATGAAGAAAACTCTCTGAAGATATTGTTTGTTACGTTTTGTTGAGAACAATTCATCCATTTTGTTTTTTTATGCTGTGAATACAACTTCATTTTCTTTTCTACTTAAAGCGAAAGACTCATGTGTTTTCTTTTATGAGTTACTTTATTTCAATTGAATGCTATGGCGTCTCCACCTTCTACTTTGGATTGAATGGACTACTGACTCTGATGCTGGATGCCTCTCAGCACTCCTGGAAGTTACCCTGATGAAGCCCTAGGGGGAAAAACGGTGACGAAGCCGGCCTTGCATTGGTTGGGCTGCTGGGCACTCCTGGACTCCTCGACACGGACCGGGGAGACCCCACGCAGCTCCTACTCTCCAGCTTTGAGCACCCGGGACACCTATTTCCCCCGCGATCCCCATTCATGCTGCAGATTTCAAACGGCACCACATTCCGCGGCTTTTTTTCGCTTCCGCGTTCGCCAGCCGCATTGAGCTTTAATTTGCGACCTTTATGGCCCATCCTCACTACAGGAGATCCCAGTACATCGCAGTATCACTGTCGGGACATCTAGGGACACAATTCTCTCCTGTAAGTGATTTAGTTGGCTCATTCGCCATTACCTGAATACGTGGAACATTATTTCTTTCTGCAGCTCTCTTGGGGCTTTCTACATTGCAAGCTCTGAGGGCGTATATTGTACCGGGACGGTGTATATGGGAATTCCCATCGCAACTCTAGATTGTGTTCCCGTGAGTGCTCCTCCATGCTTTAATGAACTTATTAGCCTTCTACCTTCTATTACTTGAATGTTTTTTGTGTTTATAAGGCGTCTTTGATATGAATAGATGTTACTTTTGACTACTCTTTAGATTTTGGGTTTGCTCATGCTCTACTTACATATTGTATAATTTGTAATTGACTCACTGCATTAAGGAGACTGTTACCAAGGATCTCTTCATGATTGATTGTACTAACTGACTCCATTTGCATTATATATTCTAGATGAGCATTTAGCATCCCATTACCCACTATATGGGATTTCAGTAATAACATATATTTTGATACTTGTGACTCTTTGTGTTATAGATACTGTATGATCTTACTAGGACACCAACTTGTGTTAGTAGATTTGTACTTTAGGAACCTGCCCACTGTTAGTTAGACTGGCATCCCATATCCCCAGTCCCTGACCCTTCCTTCTGACTCAGTGGCCACTCAGCTAATACTTCTCCTTCCTGTAACCAATCTCCCACCACAAGTGAAGGGAGAGGGTAAACTCATCTTTATTGCACAATTGTTCAATGTAAGGCAGCAGCCAGAAACACATGCTACAAATTCCAACTAGAGCCTCCAATCATTCGGTAGGACTGCAATATCAACTATTGTATTTTCCAAATGAAACATGGAGCTGGAATAAGCATTGAAAGTGGGTAGGAAGGCAAAAAGCAACAAGCTATGTTTGGCCAAAGAATCTATCAACTTCAGCACTGATTTCAGTCCAACCTATCCACAGGACTGGTTGAGATAAAGTTTATTTCAAGCACGAGTATCTTATAGAACTTCAGAGTTACACAGATAATGACTAAGTGTGCTTGAATGAGATCTAATACAATCTAAATCACTGAGTGCTGGGTGCACAAGAACAACAAAAGATACAAGACTAAGATATAAAAATATGAGATCTAATACATACATGGTCATCCTGATCTGAGATAGGTGTATCAAATACAAAATGTAGCCAGAGCTTGTTTGTTGATGAGGCTGTTTTTCTGGGTCTGGCATTGTATGTAACCTTAACTTTTGCTTGTTGGCCCTTAATTACAGCATTTCTAGCATAGAACAAATGACAGAGTTCAGCAAACAACATAAGCCAAGGGAAGACTTCAACTATTGTCAAAATGGAGTTGATCAATCTCCCTAAATTCATACAGCTGAATCATTCTTATTTTACATTTTAACTCTTATCTCTGACTACTGTTTCTTTTGTGTTGTTTTGCCTATCTTTCTGTTACATTTTATTGTACTTTTGTTATTTTGTTATTTTATTAATTTTAACACTCTGATGTACTATAGCCTTTTGCATTTTGCTGTGCAAGTGACCTGAGAAAACTTTATGGAATGGGATACCAATAAATAAATGGATTAATACAAGATAAGCATTTCCACATAACAGCATCTCCTACACCTATCCACCAAATCCAGCACCAATAAAAGTTATTATTTTTGGACCACAAATCCAATAATTTCCCAGTTGGCCCAAACCCTGCCTATGCTATCTGGAGTATTTTATAAACTATATCCTAGAATATAACATTAGGGAATATTATGAAATCCTACAGGAAAGATTCTAAGCACAAACTAACCATTCCACTGGCTCCTGTATATTATTATATTTCAGTACAAGACGATAATATCTACATTCCCAATAGAGATATCCTTGGTATCATATCTACTCTGCCTCTTGTATATTTTGAACTATGTATTGATCTATATGCCTGCAGTATCTATCCATTTATCAAGAGATTCTTCCTCTTCCCAGTATTTACTTCGGCCAGACTTTAACATGACCTACTATTCTGAAAGTAAAGTTGGATTACTTTAAAAAGAAAAACTATTCTCCATCCACCATCTCCCTCTTCCCCCCCTCTCTCAAACACACACACACACACACAACATAATGTCTGTGTCTATGTTTTTGGACAGCTTTAAAAGAAACTTTTTATTTTATTTTTTACCACCAACTTGGATGGTTTCTGAAATCTATTAATATCCCTGGCACCACCTTTAACAAATAATTCCTGTGGCAAGAATGTCAGAAAATGGGACACCAATATTATTTAACTCAGAGATCCTTTGGAAAAATGTGTTTGTACAGATATTAGAATGGTTGTGCACTATAGAAGCAAAATCTGTTTTGTGACTTCATAAAGCAAGCATATTAGACATAATGAAAAAAACACTGTAATTTATATTTCCAGATGCCAAGGTTCTTTGCAAAAATGTAAGAAAGGCAGAATGTATGAGGCCTTGAGTGAAGACTGAAAACAATAGGAAAATGCAGAGAAAACATTTGGTTCTTCCTGCCAAAACATATTTATGGAAAATATGAACCTATATTGAGAAGCATACATCACTGTCATAGTGGCTTAATGTTATTTGCCTGTAAGTGCATCAGTGTAAGCTGTGAAGTTCATCAGCAGAGTTCAGCTTTCAGATGGTTTATATATTGCCCTTTAAAAAAAGAATCAAATTTTAATGCCTAGGTCATCATTCTTAAGCACAATTTGTACAGTGTGAAGGACATGCAGTGCATTTATAAAACATTGTTCCTTCTTTACATAATGATCCAATACTATAAAAAAATTCTCTAACCATCCATAAAGTACCCATAAGTATTATAAGTATCTGCTTCTTCAGAGCTAGTAAAGGTATATTAGCCCTGTTGTTTATTTCTCCTGGCAACCCTAAGTGACCTCCAGAAGTGGAGCAAAGGTGATAGCTGATTTTCTTGATTCCAACATTACACAAATCATAGGAAGGGAATGACAGAAAGTTGAGGTCTCCTAGTAAGTCCTATCCCTGAATACAAGCATGAAGGAAATACCCGGTACCTTATATTTCTGGTTCCAGGTGGGGGGAATTCTCCATCTGGATTCAAGTTTCCTCCTATTTATTTTGAGGAATAAAAAGGAAGAGGAGAAAAGGTGGATGTGCTACCAGCTACACACCTACACCTGTGATGATGAATGCATAGACATGCTTCCAATGCCACCTGAAACAGATTATGACAGAATCTCAACTCCATCCTACCTAATTTCACTTCCCCTGGCATAAACTGTAGTTTGCGAATCCTCCATACAATAAGCTATGCCCACCATTGAAACAAACCGCTCCTCTTTAAAGGACTACTTTCTCAATAGTCCACATTTTCTGTGGCATCCCACCCTTAGCAACATACTCTACCTCTCTGGAGCAAATCCTGCCCCTTCTGGAACTGCCCAAATTCAGAGCAGGTCCTCTTCTACACCACTACCTTTTTTATTTTCCCTAGCAATGGGGCCATGATTTTGGGACAGATGGACGGATGGACATAAAGACCTTCCATCTCGGCCTCTGAGTAATAATGGTATGTGATTGGCTGGCTGCATTATGGTGGGGAGCACCACCATTGACTGCTTTTTCTCTCATGCTGAGAGCTTAAAGGCTCCTGTGGTGGGGATTGGTTCGCTCAGGTGGAGGGAGACCCCCCCCCCCATGTGCACCCTTTGCTCCAGTGGCGAAGTTAGTGGCTTTTGTTTTCTCTGCACTGTGGGATTGGGCCAAGGATGAGGGGCCTGCCAGGGCAGACAGGTTGGGCCAGTGCTCTGTCGGGGTGGTCATCACCATGCCTGCCACCACTCTCCTCATTCGGGCACTGCACCACAACCTCCAGCTCTTTGAGTTCAATCCAGAGGCAAAGTTTTTCTGTCATGGGCTGGAGAAAAAAGCCCAGTGGGTATAGATCTGGCCCATGGGACATAGTTTGTGCATATCTAATTTAGAGAGTTCTATACTAGGTATCACCAGTGATCCAGTTAAATCCCTGGTCAATAAATGGAATCAAAATCTAACTAGGGTGTTAACATGATCTCTTCAAAAAAAATTCTCTACAACCCATTTCTAATCAGGCTCCCTCTTATACAGAGAATGTCAGGGAATTAAATGAAAATAAAATTGAAAGAATGATGACAAGAGCACAGATGGTGGAAAAATGGACTTTTATGCAACAAGACATGATAAAGAGAACATCTTCATTCCTATGTGGTGACAATACATGCAGTTAATTAACTTTTCTTCTCTACATATATTACATGCACATATTACATTACACATATATTACATATATTACATGCACATATTACGTTACATCCGGCTGAACTATTCCGACTAATGAGAGGTTTAACTCAGGTATCCTCCCCTCTGAATCTTTTGTTATAACCTTCAGTAGCTCACTGTAATGCCATTAATGACCATTTTCTAAATAAAATTTCTCACATAAGAGCTAACTTAGACATTGTCATTGAAGCAGAAAGATAGCAAATCCAAAGAGGGGAATGAAAATGTAATAATGAATGGGCCTTCATTGGTATGCCACCAACATCTCTTTTCAAGACTTTTTCTCTGCTTGATTTCTCTGCATTTTTCAGTGAAATCCCCCAGTCTCTGAACACATTATTGGAATTACCTCAGAGTTTCCTTGGGCTACTGCAGGCAAAGCAGTACAGAAACCCACTGGGTGACTTTAGGCAGGTCACACATTCAGCCCCAGAAAACCCATAAGCCAAAAACAAGTTAAAGGCACCCAACAACCACAACTTGTAAGAACATTTTTAGAGCAGGTCAAAAGATGGGCAGTTGATAGACTACAGAAACTTTTCCCCTATGTATTAAATGATATCACATTTCAGGATTGAAAGTGGGAGATAGGTGAGGCTTTGGCTAAGACTTGTGTCTTTAGGATAACTCTAATCTCTCTCTCTCTCTCTCTCTCTCTCTCTCTCCCTCTCTCTCCCCCCCCTCTCTCTAATGAGAGCATCTCTTTCCTCCTCCATTCCCACTTGCAATGGCAGCTATCAGAGATGAACTTTGACAGAGGTAGTGATAATGTGTCAGGTATTTACAGCCTGGGAAAAAGCCTTTCTCTTGTCAAGATATACTTTTCTCCCTCTGTGCAAGATTAAAGAAGATATGCCAGGCTACAACTCAAGTTGAAACCTTCCCAGTGTCTCTTGAGAATCCGCTTATGTTAGCCCAAGCCAGAGCAAAGCTAGTATGCTCTCTAACATTGGACAGATGAAGAGGAATACAAGTGTTAAGGCGATAAATGGTTCTCAATGGGATAGCTAAGGCAGACGAGCAAGCAAGCTATTTCCAGGGGGTCTGACTAGATCCCTTCCCCCAATAAAATATTTGAAATATGTATTCTAATGTGTATTCTTATGTGGACAATGATCTTCAATGGATGAAGCATGTATTATGAAGGCCATAACCACATTTTCAAGTAACCATACATGTCGGGTTTTGTGCGTGTGCTACTGATTAGGTGAGTGCATTACAACAATCATCAGGACAGAGCTAAATGTTACTCATGCTCATGTTTTGGATCATGAGTAATGAGGGAAAGTAGGGGCATCTTTTTCCTCTCCTTCTCTAATGGGCATCTTTTTTATTTGCTTCATTCCGCTTTAAGATAACCCAGCCTGTTTGGGATTTCCTTGGTGTTGGCTGAAGGCTGCTCTGTTCCCTTAGACGATGCATTCCACCATTAGGGTTGGCAGGTCAGGACTCTCCCAGGCTCTAAGATTTCATGACCAAAGCTAGGAAAGGCCCTTGTGATGATAGCTGAACAAAATATGCCATTCCAATCAAAAATAGCTACTCCGGCAAATGAGAAAATATTTTGATGTGCACCCTGACATTCTTCTTCAGGCTGAGGACTGGAGAAAAGGGGGCAAGCTCCCAGACTTAGTTATGCTCCCCCCCCCAAAAAAAGTGTATTCTATAATCTTGTCTGAGGATAACATTTTAGAAAGTCTCACTGAAGCATTTAGACACTGGATTAGTCATTTCTCTTCCTCAATATATCACCTGAAGCGAGTTGCTTTACCCCGGTGCCTTGAGTCCCTTTCTGGAGAAAGTTGCAATAAAAATAAAGTGGAGGAGGCGGCAAGTTCAATCGTTTATTATTGAGAGGAAGCAACTCTTGAGGATCTCAGTCTTTCTTACTTTGTCCTGGGACTTTATTACATGGGCCTGCTATTCTACACCAGTCACACTATTATAGAAAGCAGATACATGACAGTTTGAGCATCTTCAACCTTGCACCCCTTTACATTCACACAATTATGTTACTCTTGTTACCCTGTCTTCTTGCACTATTAGTGTTCCATATTTTTAAAAATTTTAGTGTGACTATACAATTATAGAATTTAAAAACAAAAAAGGGCAAATGTAAGTATAAAATAGAAAATAAACAGGAAATTGATAGTCTGGGAATAGAAAGGGGAAGAGGTGGAGAAGGAGAATCCCACTCCTTTTTAGTGTCAGCAGCAAGATGCACATGGCATAATATGAATGTCAGTTTCCGTTTTTCATGCCATAAAGTACCTAGAAATGCATGGGACTGAAGCTAGGAGCCTATTTTCACTCTAAACTTGTGCATTCATAGCACATTTGTGGTCTAACCAGCACACCCTTTTAATGTCAAGTTGTCAACTCTCTTTGCATTTTCACTTTGACCTGTATGAAAATGTCATTGGAGCTGAGCTGAGCTGTTTTTCACACTGCTGTTTTACCCCATAAACCTAGAAAGTGGGACAGGCATTAATTTTAATGAAAAGAATTCATTTTTCCTGGTCTTTCAGAAGCAACATTTTGGTGCTGTGTTCCATTTTTTTTAAAAAAGGTTGCTGTATTAAATGACCTTTAGCTTCTTGGCTGCCTTTTTGAAGTGCTGCTGTCCTTGGTTAACATTTTTCAAAGTTTCTTTTCTTCTGTTGACTATATGACATAATTTATTTATTTTATTTATTTATTATTTCGGCTTCTATGCCGCCGACTCCCGGGGGCTCGCGGTGGCTCACAGTAGCCACAAGGCACAGCAAAATACATACAATTAAATGCATAGTTAAAAACAGTAAAAACAGCCAAATTAAAACAGGAGCAATTAAAACAGTAGTAAGACATATCGTCTAACAAAGTGAGTGAACAGATATGCAATTGATATGCAAACAAACAAAAACAATATATAGTGTGAGCAATGAACACAACTTTGTTGCTGTTGTATATTTTCAAGTTGTTTCTGACTCATAGTGACCCTGTATGGTTTGTTCTTTCTTTCTTTCCTTTTTTTTGCACTACAAATGAGATATGTGCAGTGAGCATAGGAATTTGTTCATTTTTCAATTAGTTCACACAAATACTCTCAATTCATCTGCTATTGACTCTGCCCCTCTGTCAAATTTTAAAACACAATGCATCAAAAAGTTTGCCCATGCCTGATACACATACACACACTATATATATATATATATATATATATATATATATATATATATATATATACTTTTCATGGGGCTCCATGAGAAACTTTTCCTTCAAAAAGGACTTCGCAGTTGAAAAGGTTTGAGAACCCCTGATCTAGAGATTCAGATATTCTCTATCATCAAACCACAACTAATTTATGATTTTCTTGATTCTTTGCTTTTTTTAAGCAAAAAAAAGCACCAAAGAGACAGTGTGCATGAGGCAATTGGCTAATTAATGCCTTGCTTTTTAAAGTCAATTTATGGTTGTTTGAAAACCAGGGTACATATGGGGTGGGTTAATCTAGTATTTGAGTCAGAGAACTGCCCCATATCTGGCATATATATATTTGCTGGCCCATCCCTTCATCCTTGTGTCACACATCTACTTCTCCCTAGCCAAAGATCTCCCTATGAATACCTCTAGAGACTGTTGATTTAGAGTCTAAGAGCAATGGATAAAACAGCAGGAAAAGAAATTCCAACTAAGCATTAAGAAGAATTGATGGTAGAAACTGTGAAAAATGCTGCCACAGAATGTGATGGAGTATCTATCTCTGGATGCTTTTAAATGGATACTGGATGGCCATCTGTTGGAAGCACTTTGATTGTATATTACAGCATGGTACAATGTAATGGACCAAATGACCCTTGTGGTGTCTTCTAAATTTATGATTTTTATTGGGGGGGGGGGGGGCTTTAAAAGGAAGAAATCCATACTCCATGAATAATGTGATCAATAGAGTGTAGCATGAAAACCCTTAATTAGGACAAAAATATTTTTGCAATTTTTCAACTTTTTTTCACTTTATAATGAAAAAAGATTAATAACAGAGGATAAGGAAAATTAATTAAAATGCCAATTTATTTTGCAAAAACACTTCTTACTTCAGCAGCACATTAATTAGAAGATTATCGACCTTTGCATCTGCTCTAGGCACCAAAGTAATACTTTATATTGCCTCATCAAACTTTTTTTAATAGGCAAAATGTTGAGTGCTTACAGCTAAATACCAGAAGCTTACAAATATGCCAAATGGAAAATATTTGCTTCCTTTAACTATTTTAAGTTCACAGTCAACATATGGCTTTCTTCATATGTAAACAGTATGACCTGGCAACAGGTAATAAATAAGTAGAAGGCATTCCATAGGCAAGTGATATAATAGCAAGGTAAGGTACTGAAAGTCCATTCCTGTTTTCAGTAAAGCTATGATTATTTGTTGAAATCCTTTGCATAGCAACGTCTGAATTTGGCTAAACAGAGGAAGCTGGTGGCTTTGTATTTTGTTGTGACAGTGAAGCCATTCCATATTTTATCCTGGTCATTAAAGGAGCTGTCCAAGGTGCTGAGCTCTAACTTCCAATGGGCCCATTACATTGGACAGCACTTTTTGAGGCTGGAATAAAACATAAAATTGTTTCACTGCTCTACTGTCATCACAGCCTCTCATCTTCCTTACTAAGGAACAACAAATTTATTATGGCACATTTTTTTGTAGATGAGAGAGCACCTGGAAACGTTTTGAACTAGTTCCCAGAATCTCTTGGAAAGAAATATGAAGTCAGTCCAACACTTTGTATCAATTTCCAGAATCCCTCAGCTAGTGTGGGATGTGTAATTTTCCCAATCTTACTTCTAGCAACAGGTGAACACGGCTCCTTACTAAAAAAAATACAAACCAAAACAATAAGACATTTTTAACAAATTGTCACCTGCCTATTCTAACTTTCACTGTTTCCATGAGAAACCTAGTAAGATATGCTTTTCCTTGCTGCACACCCCTGTGAGATAAAAGGAAGGAAAAGTCTTTAAAAAATTCAAACTGAAACAGATTAGTCCAAGCAAAGCTATTGTCATTGTATCACATTAATATTCAAGCTTAAGGGTGTAAACTGTGGATGAAGAACATGAGCCCATCATCCAAATCATTGGAAATGACTGGGGCTAACTGGAATTGACATCCAACAAAACAGAAAGTGTGGCAGTTTGCCTATGTCTACAAATAGTTTGACGACCTGTTAAACACCAGCATCTGAAATATATTTTCCCCTTTCCTTCATACTTATCTGCAAGAACTGGTTTCAGAGATACCTAAGGGTGCCTCTGTAGAAATTAGGCCTGTTTTCGAATGGAAAAATGCGTTTCGATGGAAGACGATTCGGATATTGGTTTTGCTCTGGTTTCGGATGTGAATCACTTCCGATTTTTCTGGGTGATTTTATCGAAATGGATTCGGATGTATTCCGATATTCGGAAGTATTCAGAAATAGCATCCGCGATTGCGCAATGCACGAATATCAGCAGAAGGGAGAGTCAAAACTATGGGGAATCCCTTTTCTATCCACTTTTGACCGCTACTAATGACAAAACTAGCCAAAATATTAAGCACTGTTAAAACATTAATAAACAATTTAAAAAATGGGACATAAAATTAAAAACATTGGTGTCAGTACCCCATCCCGGAACAATGACATCCGAGCCCTTTTCGAGAATGGCGATGCAGCTCTTGGAATGGCGAATCCACTTCCTGTTTGGGGCGCTGTTCTCGATATCACTTCAATTATCGGAAGTCCAAAAATATTCTGAAAATCGGATGTATCCGATTATCGGAAACAGGACTAGTAGAAATAATTCAGTTTGATACCATTTTTAGCCATGGAATCATGAGATATGTAGTCTAGTGAGGGAGCAACACTCTTTGGCAGAGAAACTATAAACCTTGTAAAAATCCAATTCCTAGGATTTCAGAATATGAAGCCATGGCAGCTAAAGTTGTGCCAAACTGCTTTAATTTTATATTATAGATGAACCATGAGTTTGTTTCACAGACTTCTTTCACAAGTGGCATGTCTTGTCTTGTCTTGAATCTTTCCTGGACCTGAGTTTCAGATAAGTGCCTTGAAAAGGGTATCACCCCTTCTCTGCCCACTAGGTCCCCAAGATGACGTTCAACAACTGAAAATATTATTTAAAACATTAAACATAACCAGAAAAAATGATGAGAACAATGTTTAATAACAGCCTAAAACAACTCATTTTAAAATTGTTTGCACACACACACACACACACACATTAAACTAGCCAATTAAATCACTCTTGATTTTACGAACCAAAACCCACATGGAACAACAGCATTAATTGCCTTCCAGAAGCTCAGTGGAGCCAGTCTGACTTCCTTTTGTTTTTGGATGCTTAATTATTTTGTTGGATGAGTTTATGCCACACAAGATAGTACAAGTGTTCTGAGCATAGCAGGGAGAAACAGAGTTAATAGCTGGTGTTAGAATTTTGGAACTATCTTGGACTGGGATCACATTCAAGTTCCCAGTGAACCATAAAACTCATACTGTGATCTTGAGTCAGCCATCTAGAGTAGGCATGCTAAAATTGAAACGGAAATCTAATTGATTCGTTAGAAATCCGTAATTAATGGGACTTTTGTTGTTTTACGGATCGCTGCCCCGAACCAGGAAGTGGACTTCCTTTTACGGTCCGTGAGGCCAACAATTTGCGTTAGGATCGTTAGAAATTCTTAATTATTAATTAATTAATTATTGTACTACTCACTTCTCCCCCTCATTTCCTTCCCGCCTTCATTCAGCTTCTTCTTTTTCCCGCATTTATATGGGGAACTGGAAGTGACGCTGCTGCTAGGTAGAGGCAATGCATTCTGGAAAGTGATTCACACACACACACACACACGCACGCTTCTCCTCTCTCTCCAGGCTTCCCCCTCCTTCTCTTCCCCGTTGCTCTGCTGCCATGCATGCCCCATTGCAGGGGCCAACTACACACACACACACACACGCGCGCACGCTGTTCCTCTCTCTCACGGCGCTCTCTCAGATGCTTCTCTTCCCTGTTGCTCTGCCTTCTCCCATCGCAGGGACCAGCTGCAGCCCTCCAGGTACGTGTTTTGGACTTCAACTCCCACCATTCCTCACAGCCTCAGGCCTCTTCCTTTTCCTCTCAGCCTGGGCAAACTTGGGCCCTCGCTCCCTCAGGATCGGGGTGAGAGAGAGAGGCAGCGAGGAGCGAGGGGGGCTCCTCCTCCTTTTCTTTTGCTGCTTCCAAGAATAGAAAACCCCCTCCCTCCCTCCCTTCCTCCTCCCCTCCCTCCTTCCTATTTGGAGAGTCCCATCTAGAATTCAGTGTGGTTTATTCAAGTTTTGGCCTACAACTCCCAGAAATCCCAGCCAATTTACCAGCTGTTAGGATTTCTGGGAGTTGTAGGCCAAAACCATCTGAAAGCGCATGCTCTGGCATACGAATTTCTAACGAATTTCGTTAGTACTTAAGTTACATTTCCGAAAATTTTGGGAATTTTTTTGTAAGTCTTTGATATACTAATCAAAAAAAAATCCCCCCCCATTTGATTTTAGAATCGCCATTTTTCGATTTGTTATCATGCCTAATCTAGAGCTGCCTGAAAGGGTTGTTGTGAAGAGGAGAGACAGGTCTGCCACCTTCAGATCACTGGGGGAATGAATATGATGTATATGTAACTAACTACTAAGAATTCCTTGCCTAAGAAAACCCTATAAAATTCATGGGGTTGCCAAAAGTTGGCCTGTGACATGAACACACTCACTCTCACACACAAACATAATAAAGAAACAAAGAAATAATACAACCTTAAAATAATATTTCTATTAAACTGGTATCAGCTCTGTATTTTTGCATTGTGTTCCAAAAAGGACTTGAGGAAAAGTTAATACAGATCATATAGCTGTGTCTCGTGTCACATTTTCCCTACATTGAAGCACAAGATGAGTATGCATAGTCATTTATTTGACTTATCTTTGTAACATGTTGACTTGTAGTTGAGAGAGAGATTTCAAGGATTTGATGAGAGGAGAACAATTTTAGGCACAAAAGCTTGTCACAAACTGCCCCTCAGCTGTTTTAGCCACTACACTACATATTCTTCACATACCAACCACTATTAGGGAAATAATAATAATCTGCTTTCCTCATATTCCCATCTCTCTCTCACTTTCAAATGTTATGGAAGAGCCTGGGAAAATGTAGTGACTCATGACCGGGTTCACCTCAGGAGCCTGCTGTGTTGAAGGAAGCATATTCAGCCATCACAACAGGGGAGGCCTTTATAAATATCTGGAAGAAAGCAGAATTGGTCTGCTTATTGATTAAATCTGCTGATACCAAGGACAGTGGGGGGTTAAGGGTGGGAAGAATTGTGACTTAGAGAGATTAATCTTCAAATTAAATGCATGACCTTGTGGTATCCTTTGCCCTTCTGGGGAAAAATGTGCTGTTCTGGATTCTTAGCCATTTATTTACCTATGAAAGCTCGCTCAGAATTAGCATCTGGTTTTCAGAACTTTCCAGTTAGGATGGCCAAGGTGCTTCAAGTTAGAATATAGGAAATTTGCAACTTGCCAAGAGACTGGTGGCCACATCACACCATTTTCCTGATGCCCTATTTGCCAGCAATTTCTTAGAAAACATATTGCTTTTGGGAAGAATAGGTTTTGACCTTAGCATAACTACACAACAGAATGGTGTGTCAGCTCTGCCATGTCTCTAGCCTCATCTGGCTACAAGTGAAAAGGTTACAGGGAATTGTTCAGCACCATGAATCACCTGATAACTTTAAGCTTGGGGGAAAATCTTTCTTGTATTATTAGATTCCAGAATGCAGTAGGGTTGGAGGAGTCTGGACGTTGTTGTTCACAAAGTTCCTTTTCCAAATTTTAATCTCTGTGTTTGTTTACAGAAGACATATACGAAAGCAACAATTCCCTTGTTGTTAATGCTAAATAATGGGCAGTGGATAGAACTGGGATATTTGAAATGGCAATCTCGACACAAGAACAGTCAAGTTTCAGAGAGCAAATCAGAAAGATGATGGTGGTGATGATGATGTGATTTAAAAAACCAACAAGAACAGAAACAGCCAACCAATTTCTGGAGAACCAAGACCTGAAAGCAAGGCATTCTAGGGCGTATAAAGTCTCATCTGGAAGAGGATTCCTATAAACGTCTTTCTGCTCCAAAACCAATGACTAGTTGGGGGGCAGAGTAGAGTCAGGCTTATCTGAAAGATTTTTCTCCATTGACACTTCCTGGATTAATATGCTTTGTTTGTTTGTTTTGCAAACAATAAACATGAACATGTCTGTGTCTGGATCAAGAATGCAAGGCAAAAAGGTGTTGTAGAAAGTTTGGAGGATACACTGCCCAGGAAGAATCTTGTTCTTTCTCTTCAACCAGAAGCAGAGTTCTTAGCCATCCTATTTTGTACAGGAAGGTTCATATTAAGGAGCCAAAAAGTATGTATCATATCTGTGTTACACAGAATACCCTGAATCCCATATTCCAATCCATTAATGACTCGAGTAGGAAAACTAGATGCTAGTTGTGCTAACAAGATGGACTGCCCAGAATTTGGTATACAGCAGTGACATTTGTTGGGAGTGCTGCTGAAAACCACTGGGCCGAACATTCATAGTAGAATCCTTTATCTCAATGATTACAGATGAACCCCTGTTAGATTCCCTAGGGCTATGAGGTTCCCAAAAGTGTTGAAATCATTGTGCAATCTAGACCATTCACAAGAGGCATTCCTTTCATGACACTTGTAATTGACCTCATATAGACCTGCCTCACATGTCCCAGGGCCCTTCCACACAGCCCTATATCCCAGAATATCAAGGCAGAAAATCCCACAATATCTGCTTTCAACTGGGTTATCTGAGTTCACACTCATAAAATGTGGGATTTTCTGCCTTGATATTCTGGGATATAGGGCTGTGTGGAAGGGCCCCTAGTCAATTGTTAACATGTCAACCAAGTTGCAAAGGCAAATTGACTCATTAACTAAGTTGGTTAGACTGGGACAGAGAATCAGGGTTTCTCTATCTCTTCTTCCCTTCACAATGCATTATGACTTTTGTCTACCCAAATTACTGTTTGGAAAATCTGGCAACTATGAAATGATAACTGCAACAGGAAATTCATTGTTTTATCTAGTTATAACTGGGGGCTGTGGCAGCTATTGTCTAGAACATAAAATAACAGCATTCCTATGTGAGGCACAACCTCTCTGCCATTTTCCTAATGAAAAACATATTCGAACACATATTTGTCCTATTGTCAATTTGTACTTGATGATCTTGCAGCTGAAAGCATATCATTTTCCAGACAGGAAGAGTTGACTTCACTTAAAACTCCACAGCTACTTAGTTTTATTTTGACAGTGTTGCTTTTTTTACTCTTTAGTCAAGTGGCCTGTTGGTTAAAGACAACAATACCACTGATCAGCTGGAGACTTTAATCAGCTGTGTTTCCAGGTTTCATATGTCAATAAGAACATTATTAATTTCCTATTCCTTCCCCCACCCCTCACCCTGCTTCTCCTCATCTAAAAGAAACCACCCGCAGCTTCAAAACAAGGCAAACAGTCACTCACTGGGGTCTTGAAAAAGAACAAGGGTCTGAAAATTTCTTTTAAATGAGTATCAGTTATCCCATCGCTGATAAACAGCATGAGCAGAATGAAGAAATAAAGAATATGTTTTCTTCCTTGGAGGAAATGGCAACTATTTTATATATATATCTAAAACTGAAGAAAAGATATGCATGGTCCTGATGCTGACTATCACTCAACTTATGCTGAAAACACAAAAGTCATCATTCAAGATCAATTTATCCATGTAGAGATTTGACTCTGTCAATATTGTCAAGGTCATTGGAAAGGGAGTCAGTTTTGTGATGGAGGGGATTGGCTGAGAAAATGAAATATGCTAGCAAGATACTCTTTCCCCATCACTCAAAGAATTCAGTATGTGAATCTGGAATAGAGAATATTCATTATATGGTAATGCATTCACATTGTGTCCTCTGATAGATTGTAGTTGTAAGCTGCTTTAGGACACATTTTTATTTAAAAGCTCTCTCTTTCTGTGCACGTGTGTTTGCATGTGTAGATTAGGGATATAAAGAATACTTTCAGGTTATTTGGTACAAATTAAAAATTTCACTAAACATTCCAAAGTGAAAAACATCATTGCAGATTGTACAAAATCTCATAATCTCACCCAGAGTGTAGAATGGTTTTGAAATAATTTCTTTTAATATCCAAAAAATATATAGGAAGAGAAAAGACATATATCTCTTGTAATGAGTTACAGTCAGCCCTCCACATTTTCTGGGTTTAAGGGTGCAGGTCTTCCACAAAAGTGGAAAATTGTGAATAAACAAATACTATTATTTTTTTCTGAGAGAATAACTCCCTAGGAATATCTAGGTCTTCCACCATAACTTCATGGTCAACCTCTACAAGTAGCTGACCATAGAATTGACTTGGAGGTCCTACAAATGCTTAGAGAAGTGTTTTGTTTTAAGAATCCCTAGTTCCTCCAGTGTAAACCTGGCTAGAGTCAGGGTTGAGGACTAGCAATTCCTCGAAAGAATGTAATCAAATCCACAAAAATGAAACCTACAAATACTGTATGATTGATATATATATATATATATATATATATATATATTTATACACACACACACACAGTCACTAACCACTAGATACGGACCGAATATATGGATTGAGTTGGACTCGATTTTACTTGGGTGAAAGGCTTTTAAAATGTATTTATTGTATTTGTAATTAATGATATTATTGTAAATTTATGATGTTTTAGATTTTAAATGTTAGCATTGAATATTTGCTGTTTGTCGGCCTGAGTCCCTCTTCGGCGGTGAGGAGGTCAGGATACAAAAGTATATGTATATATTAGGCCTGGTTGATCCATAATTCTAAATGGTTCAAAAGTACTTACAAAACAGAAGTTCTAGTGGTGAACATTTCAGAACTCTATCAAAATTTCATTATTATTTCATTATTGGCGATGTCTAAGACAGAACCAATTAGGAACTGCCATTTATAACGAAATTTTGAACGTTTTGTTAGAGTTATGAAATGTTCACCACGAGAACTTTTGTTTTGTAAGTACTTTTGAACCATTTAGAACCATGGATCAACCAGGCCTAGTGTGTGTGTGTATATGTGTGTATGTATGTGTATGTATGTGTGTGTGTGTGTGTGTGTATATCCATCCATCCATCCATCCAAAGATGTAAATTCTCAAAACTTTGGATAAGGAACACTTGATTTTCAATATATTCTGCTTTACAAATCCCATCAGCCTCACCCACTAAATCCAGTAGAAACACATTATCTAAATGCCCAACCTAGAGGTTGCTGGACAGCATCTCCCATTAACCTTCACCATTGGTTATGTTAACTAGAGCTGATAGGAATGGAAGTCTAATATTTGGAAGGCAAATGTTTTACACTCTAGAGCAGTGGTTCTCAACCTTTCTAATGCCGTGACCCCTAAATAAGGTTCCTCATGCTGTGGTGACCCCCAACTATATTTTCGTTGCTACTTCATAAATAATTTTGCCACACTTATGAATTCTAATGCAAATATCTAATATTCGGGATGTATTTTCATTTTTACAAATTGAACATAATTAAAGCATAGTGATTAATCACAAAAACAATGTTTGGGAGAGTATGGAAACGGATGATGGGATTTGCAGTACCTTCAATCCAGTCATCTCTGACTTCCACAGACCACTGAGACCCCCACAAATTACAGAACTGGACCAAACTTGGCACAGAAAACCCACATGACCAACAGAAAATACTGGAGGGGTTTGGGAAGAAATGGCAGTGATTTAGGGAGATGTAGTTCACCTACATTTGGAGAGAACTGAGAACCCAAGCAACCCTGGATCTGGACCAAATTTGGCACAAATACTCAATATACCCAAATTTGAATACTGGTGGGGTTGGGGGGATTGATTTTGTTATTTGGGAGTTGTAGTTGCTGGGATTTATAGTTCACCTACAACCAGAGCATTTTGAACTCCACCAACAATGGAACTGAGCCACATTTGGCACACAAACTCCCATGACCAACAGAAAATACAGGAAGGGTTTGGTGAGCATTGACCTTTAGTTTTGGAGTTGTAGTTCACCTACATTTGAGAGCACTCTGAACCCAAACAACCCTGGATCTGGACCAAATTTGGCACAAATACTCAATATACCCAAATTTGAATACTGGTGTGGTTGGGGGGGCGATTTATTTTTGTCATTTGGGAGTTGTAGCTGCTAGGATTTATAGTTCACCTACAATCAAAGATCAATTTGAACTCCACCAACAATGGAATTGGACCAAACTTGGCATACAGAACTCCCATGACAAAAAATACTGGAGGGGTTTGGAGGAATATGGACAACAGATGATGCGATTGAAAGTACTGCAAATGCCATAATCTGTTATACTTAACAACTGATGTTAGCTGCGTTATGAACTTACTTTGAAGATGAAGTACCTTTGATGACTAGAATGCACTGGGGGCGAGGGAAAGACCCTCCGTCGCCTGCACTCTTGTGGGCCCCTGCAGCCTGCATGGATGGCCTTGAGGAGAGTCAGAGGCCCTTTGTTCACCCTCCACGCACCCCCAATGCCTTTTTTTGCACAACTTTCAGCGCCAGGGGCGGAGGCTGGCCCTTTGCTTTCTCCCCCTGTATTCGCTTGTCCCATGCACGTTGCGGGAGGAGAGGAAGCAGCAAAGCAGCTATTCGTGCCACTTTGGGGGATCCACCCCCAAGCGTTCCTTTTTTCGCCACTTTTGGCACTTTGCTGGCCTTGCAGCCTGCGGGAAGGTAGAGGAGGCATCAGGCCCTATGTTCCCTCTCCCGATGCCTTTTAAAATGCGAGTTTTGGCACTACAGCGGCCCCATGGCCAGTGGGGAAGACAGGGGGAGAAAGCAAAGGGCTAGCCTCTGCCCCCCGCCCTCCCTCCCCACGGCGGAGCACTGAAAGTTGTGCAAAAAAAGGCAGTGGGGAGGGAGCAAAGGGGCTGCCGCCTCCCCTACCATCAACCAAACACAACAGGCGCGCCCCCGAGAGAGAGGGGAAGAGACATGTACGAAGCAGGGGCTCGCTCGCCCCTTGCTTAGCCCTTCTTTTCTCTCTCTGCCTCGCAGCTGCGGCGGGAGAGGCGCGCAAGGTGGTGTGTTGTGACGCTCTCTCTCTCTCTCTCTCTCAAGCACCAGGGGAAGGGAGGGAAGGCAGAGAGAGAGAGAAAAAAGGGTAAGCAAAGGGGAGAACAAGCCCCCCACTTCGTACATGTTTCTTCCCACTTCGTAAATGCGCGAGGCCGCGCATCCTCGGAAGGAAGGCGCGATGGGACGGAGCTGCCCCTTCCTTGCCCCAGACACCATGTTCCCGGGCAGAAATGGCCAGAATGGTGCTCCCCCTCTCCCCGGTGCAAACCCATGCCGCTGCTTCTGCTTGCCACTAAGTCGCAAATTCCTCCTGAACACTTTTTGCCACCTTCGAGGCCGGCAGGGACGAGAGGCAAACTTTTCCCCCCCGCGCACGTGTTTACCTCCTCCTCCTGACTCCCCGCAGGAAGAGGAGGAGGAGCCAACCAGAAGCACCTGGCTGCTTGGCTCACACAGGAGCCGGCAGCCATTTTCGAGAGGCAGAGGGGGCGGGGCCAACCGAGGCGTCTTCGTGACCCCCAGAAAATGCCCCCGCGACCCCCCTGGGGGTCGCGACCCCCAGGTTGAGAACCACTGCTCTAGAGGTATGTGGTCTACAAATATCCAAAATATTCTGCTACTAGCTTTACAGAGGAAATGCTATGAATGAATGAATATTTTATTTTGATCAATGACCAGCATTAAAACAGACAGGAGCAGGTAATTAAAACACACTTTAGCCACAAGTTCATGGAGTTCCCATAAATCAACAGGTTACTTAAAGGCACACACACATTCATTTGAAATGCATGCTAAATCCCAATGCAAAGGAGGTTTCTCAGCTAGGTCATATAACCTACAAACCTTGAGTGAGTGATGGGCAGTGGATTCAACACACATAAGATGCTACACACAAAACACAATTTTAAGGTTCAATTGTGGATGTATATATGCTTGAGGTCTAACCTCATATTCATTGCTCATAGAGATTCTCTTGTATTACTGTGAATCTAACATAAAGGAATGCACAGGATCAGTAAAGATTAGGAATAAAATATGTAACACTAGATTAAGTGTAAAGAGACCACTGTCCTTAATGAAGGAGAAAGATTATTGTAGAGAGAATGAGAAGGGACCCCAAAATCTTTATCTACTCAATTCAGTTTTAGGATTATTTTTTCAATGATTTCTGTGGATATATTTGTCTTCAGCCTAAAGTTACATTTCTCCCTTTGCTTCTTGGCTTTTATGGAAGCTAACTATTACCTTTAGTTTCCTTCAATACCTGCACCTGGAATTTTGATGGCCTAGGATGGTCATGAATGAATAAACCTAATTTACATTGCATTTATATAGTACATTGATTCTTTTGAAGGCCACATGCTGATAATTTATTGTAAAAGACAGAGATGCTTGAATTTGCAGGATGCTTAAAAATGGTAAAATGTTAAGATATTCACCTCTGCCTGCTGTTTGCATATGTGTGACAAGGAGAGATGTATGACTCTGGTTTAATCCAAGTTCAGTTTTAACATGCACGCGCGCACACAGGTTCATTTCTCATAGACTCTGGTCTCTTTTGCAAATTCCAGGCCTTAATAGGTCTTTGGATTGCACATCAAAATGCTACTATCAGAAAGAACTGTTGTTAAATTCCTTTGAGACACTTACACCCCTATGAAAGTTTCACCAGTCTACCTTATCAGGAAAAGTCTTGGCTTGAGATCAAGCAGGCCCTTTAGGTTTAGAGTTTGACAGGCATCAAAGTCTACATTTGGGAAAGGGGGGGGGGGGGAGTGCATAACCTGAACCAGTAACATAGCAATAGTGAGATTTTCCTGCATCCCCAACCGGAGAGGCACAAGGACTATATCATGCTGTATGGATTAAGCGGCTTAGAGATTGGCAGCCATAAAGCATTCTCTGCAAGCTCTGATGTGGGTTTTTAAAAAAGAAGACATTTGGCAGGCACTTATGCCACATTTGCACAACAGCTCAAGCAAATTATGGGTAACTCGAGAAACCTGCAAAGATCTCACTGTCATTAAGAAGTTTCTTTTGAGACAACAGTATCAGCCCACCGATAAGGTATCATAAAATAACTGCCATCTCTGCCCGTTTTACCATCTGCAGCTGCAGCGTAGTCAGACAGAGGTGAATGACAGAAGGCAAATGAAGATTCATCAAAGGAGAAGGCACAGATTCCAGAAAGTGTGAGGCTCTTTTCATTGAAGCTGGGAGGGGAAGCGAGGGAAAGACAAATCATGCGAAAAGGTCAATTGAACTTAAGCTGCCAAGGGTCACAGAACTCTGAGACATATCATGACCAGTAGGAAATGAATGTCCTTCTCATTAGGGAGGAAAACTGGAATATACACAGGATGGCCTCTTTTGATGCAGACAAGTGGCCTTTAAAAAATAAGACATAAGCGGTTGACTGTGGACCATAAATAGTTTGCAACAAAAATGCTTTAAAACATCGACTTTGCCATTCCATTCCTTTGAGAAGAGTCAAATAATTTTTTCCTATGTAAATTAATATTTTAGCTACCTAATGAACACCAACCATAACATATGAAATTGTTATTAGGTTCATTATCACCACCTACATCAATGCTAGGCAATTTGTGAGCCTCCAGACGTGTGATGATTTCCATCACATCTCCAAGTGCCTTATCTGGCCAGGACAGCCCTAATTAATTTTTTGTCACTAAACTTTTCAGTATTTTTTTGCCATGTTCCAGTTTCTCTCTAACCCCCCTACTTACCCCTTTCTCCTCAGTTTACACCAATGGCTGAAACCGGAATTAAAAATCCAAATATAGTTTGCGCTCAGTTCTTCAGAGAGAAAAGAGAGGAAGTGACAAAGCTTTGCTCTTTCCAGTATGCTCAGGCCAGGGCCGTAGCCAGGATTTTGATTCCGGAGGGGAGGGGGCACTGAGTTTGATTGGGGGGGGCTGAGTCTGAGTGAGATAGGGTTGACCCTAGCAAACCTTCTGTATCACTATCCCAATACCCCCATGTATATGGGATATATTGAGCATGGTGATCAGATCATGATATGAATAAACATAACTGTTGTGGTACAGAGACAGTAGTGGCTGAGTCCAGGAGTTAAAAGATAACAGTAACAGTTTAAATAATGTACCAGTAAGGCCTTCTTGCGGACCACCCTGAGAATTGGGGGGGGGGGTGAAGGCCCTCAAGCCTCCCACCCCACCCCCGGGCTACATGCCTGGCTCAGGCAAAGGTAATGTGAATTCTTAACTTTTCACATCTGGACCATACTCTGATTCTGTCCGACCACATATGTCCCAGTTTAATTTGTGAAATATTGGACAGTATGCCACTGACCAGCTTGGCAAAGGTTGATGGGATCTTATGCCCAATAATAACTGGCCTTCCAAGTGTCATCATTTGTATACTGTCTCATTCAAAGATGGCTTTTTGTCTTGGTACACAAGATCCTTTAAATGACACCTTCTGTGTGTGAAGTTCTAATGTGAATTCTAATACTAGTGACAGAGATCTATTAAACAGGTCTCTTTATCTAATTTCTGGTGCTTTAAAAAACATTTTCACACAATTGGCTGGGGGGTAGGAATGCTGGCAAAGAATTTGGAGTTGCATGCTCATCGATAAGTTGATGCAACTCTCTCCTTTTCCTCAAGTCCTGGCAAAGCAGTGGAATCACTGAATCATGGTCTGAAATTTGTAATTTCCTAGAGAAGCGCTAATAAACTGTAACTCGATCTAGATAAGACCAGCAGAAGGATGACTGGTGAGGTGCTAGAGTAAAGAATAGGTGAGCAGCTCTCTTTGAGGTGAAATCACAAGTGCAGCTGAAGAAGTAAATTGAGGTTTTCCAGCATCCCATTTTATAGTATGGACAAATCTCAAAGGTATCTATGAAATGTGTCAGAGTTAAGAGCCCGTTCATCTTCTTTATAATTGCTGATGTACTTAAGATAGTAGCAAGCATACATTAAAGAAGGGTCCACACAACAAAGAGAACGTCAGGCTTTAATTCTCTAGACAAGTATTTACTGTCTACTTACTTTGGAAGAGAAGCCTTCTTGACATTGATAGAAACTTCTTCAAAATGCAAATAGCTTCAGTGACAGCATTTTGACAGGGAGAGCAAGAAGTAAATCTGCTGTCCACCTCAAATGGTCTCAAAGAGCTTTAGTTTTCTAATCAATTGTTATTTACACATTTAAAAGCCTACATGGCATTTACACAATGATTCCTGTATTTATTTTATTATTATAAGCATCTAATCTATGAAAGAATTATATCCTATGGAGAGAGGGGAATCTTTCTCCATGCACACACACTCATGTGCACACACTTATATGTGTGTGTACATAAGCACTCTATTACTCATTCTTTATAATGATGTATTTATTCATTTATATTTTATAATACTTTGTGATTTTCTTTTTAATATTTCCCCATTAACTTGCCTAAAGGGTAATGGAAAAGTGTTTGACAGAAGTATTGTTATTTAGGAGCTGATTGGCAAAAAAAAATCCCCCCAGTATATATTTTTTCTGTAATACTTTATGTGCTCCTCTGTGACCTTGGTTAATTGTCACACTGCTTAACCTTTTTGTTTTAAAAAAGAAAATAAGAAAAGTAAGGCCTCGTTTACCATAGGTATAGGAATGTTAATGTGGGAAGTGAGATAGTTTATTCATTCAGAAATGTTTTATGGGAACTTGCTCCAAGCTGAAGGAACTCATGTAAAACTCACTCCCCAGAGAGCTGGTTTCTTACAGCCTCACATCAGAAACAAAGGAAGAATTTTTGTAAATTCAAAGCAGAAACTTCAGGGTCACATAGTAGGATTTCCTTTGCCTGCAGGATTGCTTGTGTACCTAAGACCACTCCAGCAGATGTACTGAGAAACCTTGTTATATAAGACGGCCATTTGTTGTCCTGTCATGACAGGATGTGGAGTCAACCTCAGTAAAATTAAGGACAGCGAAAGGTCCTCCGCAGATCACAAGACTTTAATGAATTCAGAATGGATATTAAAGACAGCTCTGGAAGGTGGTCTAGTCAGTCATTACTCTCCTGTGGGAAGCCTTTAGCAGTTCAACCAGATTAGCTAAATGCTGTCATTTCACAAGTCACTTGTGATTAAGAATCCACGTTTGTGCTTTCTTCATGAAAGGGAAGGATGTGACTTGGAATTGAGTTACTTCTTATCCATTCATTTAGTAGATTTACATTAGGATAGCCAATCAATGCACTCAGGGCAGCATGCAATTGGACACAAATGACTTGCAACCCTAATGAGCATTACAGGAAAAAGCAACAACAAGGGAAAAAGAAAACTAAATACATTTAGATCAATGTCCTATGCAGGGTTAGTGCTATCATTGGATAGGATGTTCACATTAGGTTTGAAGCTTATTGGTTAGCTCCAGTTACAGTAGACCAGTGGTGTCAAATTTGTGGCCCTTTTGAATTTCAGCTCCCAAAATGCCTTACCATTGAACAAGCTGGCAAGGACTTTTGGGAGCTAGAGTTCCAAACATCAGAAAGTTTGACACTTCTGGAGTAGACCCTGAATAGAGTGCATGGAGAGAGAGAGAGACAAGGAAGAAGAGGAGCCAGCGGTCCGGGGGAACCTCCACGTGATCATGTGGGATTCCCAGGACTCCTGGCTCCTCCCCCCTCTTGTCTCTCCACGCCCCCAGTGAATGGTCTGGCTCGGCTCCCATTTTGATGTGACGTATTCTCACCGGGATCATGTGGAGGTTCCCCCGAACCGCTGGCTCCTCCTCCTCGTTGTCTCCTTCTCTCCACGCCCATAATATACGGCTGGGCTTCACTCTTATGTTGAAGTGACATATTCTTATTGTTATAGCCTCAGCCGGGAGGCGTAGAGGCTTGTATTTGTATTTATATTCGTATTGAGAACTGCTTAGTGGAATGGACTTAGTGTTGTGACACAGCACATGTTTTTGGCATGGTAATAATTAATTTTCGGTGCAGCCCCATTCACATATACAAATGTAAATGTGAGTATGTTTATAATTTAACATCATATAGAGAGTTGTATAACGCTCCTTGAGTCTAAACCAGAGATCACATTGTTGCTTATTATTACTACTCTTATATTATAAATTTTGAACACACAGTATTATTGATTTTGCTGCAGATTTATGAGGACATTTATAGATATCTTGATTGATCCTATTGTCTTTCTTCACCCTGAGTGTTTGCTTCATCAACAAGGCTCTGCCTGGGAGCTACTTTCAGGCTGTAAAACAGTGCTGGAGGCAGTGGCCCCAACATGCTCTTAGTCTGGTCAGCCATCTAGACACCAAAAAGGCTTCTGGGATGCTCCATCTGGGAGCAGTTCTGGAGCACAGTACTTTGGGTTGCTTCATTAGGTGTAGATACTAGATACAGCCCTAGATGGAGGAATGCAGGCGGAAGTGATGTACCTGAAAAGTGAAATGACATCTCAGACACATTTTCCCTTGCTCATTTTACAGGGAGAAAAGGTGCTGCTTTGATCTGGGTTTGTTGTGATGCTGCCGATAAATACTCTTTAGTACTGCATCAGTTGTAATACATACCGTGTTTCCCCGATAGTAAGACACCCCCGATTGTAAGACGTATCGGGGGTGTCAGAGGGGTTGGCTAATATAAGCCGTACCCCTCTCCGAACCCCTTCGCCTCCTCTTCGGGAATGGAAGAGAGGCGCAGAGCGCTCTCCTCAGCTGCCTCTCTTCCGATCCGAGAAGAGGCGGCCGCAGGGAGAGCGATCGCCAGGTTCCCCTCGGCCTCCTCTTCGGGAACGGAAGAGAGGCGGCAGAGGGCTCTCCTCAGCC
Source organism: Anolis apletophallus (assembly GCA_030556195.1). NCBI lineage: Eukaryota > Metazoa > Chordata > Lepidosauria > Squamata > Anolidae > Anolis > Anolis apletophallus. The sequence continues at coordinate 62,210,343 of JARBWK010000003.1, read as the reverse complement.
GCCTCTCTTCCGATCCGAGAAGAGGCGGCCGCAGGGAGAGTGATCACCGGGTTCCCCCTCCTCGGCCCTCTTCGGGAACGGAAGAGGCGGCAGAGGGCTCTCCTCAGCTGCCTCTCTCTGATCCGAGAAGAGGCGGCCACAGGGAGAGCACCGCCGGGTTCCCTTCGGCCTCCTATTCGGGAACGGAAGAGAGGCGGCAGAGGGCTCTCCTCAGCCGCTCTCTTCTGATCCGAGAAGAGGCGGCGCAGGGAGAGCGATCACGCTCAACCCAAGCCCCCGCTCCGCCCGGACCCAGGGAGGAGGGGCTTCCGGCCGGGAGGAGAGCAGAGGCATCCCGCCAAAGCCGGCCCCTTTGGGCGAGGGAGGGCCTCACAGGGAAAGGCGGAGAGCGAGCGACGCCTGCAGGAGCCCCGCCGCCATGTTCTTCCCTCCCCCCTCCCCTCGCAGGACGCGCGAGTGCGAGACCGCCGCACGAGGGAGGGTTGGCTGCTTCCAAGGCGCGCTCCCCTTCTTCTTCAACTCAAGTCAAGTGTTTGGGTGGCGGCGGCGGAGGAGGCAGGACCGAGTGACGCGGCGGCCGGGGGTACGGCTTACCGTCGCCCAATGTAAGCCGTACCCCGAAAGTAAGACGTAGTGGGGCTTTTGGGGGTAAAAAGAAAGTAAGACGCTGTCTTACTTTCGGGGAAACACGGTAGTTAATTTTAAATGGGTATTCAATTCTGTGAAATATAGCTTGAGGGTTTAATTTGTCATGGTATGGAACATTCTTTACAAAAATATATTTATATATGTATTTATGGTGAGGATGCAGCTGTAAGCTTTAATCAGTTTAATTGGCAAATCAGTTTAAGTTTAGGCCTGAATAACTAGTTGATTGGGTGCAGTTTTAAGTGGTGAGACTTAAAAGTGAATACATCCTTGGTTGTTTTAGGAGATTTTTATTTTGATGGCTTACTGTAATCAGGAATTTAAAAGAATATGTTTGAAAAATGTTTGAAAAATGTTCTTTCTGTCTGTCATGGGTTTACATGATTGATATGAAGCTTTCATCTTCTAAGGAGAGGGAATGTTTTAAATGTATTAAATTACTACAAAATAAATGGTAAATACATTAAAGAATATCAAATCAATAATTAAAATGGCACAAATCAAATTGTAGGTCAAACCACACTTTGAAAATTTTTGTTTGAAAGGGTTGTGTGTAGAAAGAGTTAAGCAAATTATCCTGTGGGAACCATAAAACAGAGTGGATTATTCAATTGCCCTATTCAAGACAATCCTTCAGGGGCTACTTGACTGTGGAAATTCTCCAGTTGGAAGTAATGTAGTAAAATGGGAGAGCACATGCTTTTGCATACATAAGGCTTGTCTTTATTGTGCTCCTAGCTTCTCCAATTACAGTATTATTATTATTATTATTAAAAAAGAAGAATTAATATAGAACCTTAAATCTACAATCATTACATTATTATTTTTTCATTATTTTTCTAGTTATACCTTATAGGAGGATTAAGGTGGGCTTTGGAGGGTTGGGTCAAGAGAGGGAGTATAACTACTTTTCCCGTGTAGGCTCTCGATCATTGTTTATATAGTACCTTCCTTTGTGACTTCTTTGGGAGTGTTAAAATGGTTTCGAATAGGGCTGTGCACAGATCCATCTTTCAAAATGGGCTCTGGCTGTTTTGGCCTGCCATAATGGCATGGGCATTATTTTTCATCTGCAACAGACCATGTGGCTGCTGACCACAGCTACTTTTGGTTTCATTCAGCTACATGTGGAGCGTGGAGAGGCAGCCTTGCATCCGCATGGGGCTTTCCTGTGAGCCCTACCTGTCGAGCCAATCAGAACAGAAGAAAGCTGTTTGCCTAAAAGTGTCTTTTAGGCAAACTGGACCTCCATTTTTTGTTGTTGTGAGCAGGCTTCTGGGAGATATAGATCATGCTCCAGTCTGCTGGTGATCTAAATGTCACTCTGCATCACTGGCCTTGCTTTTTTGACTCAAAAAGCAATAAATACGTGTTTATTTAGTGCTATTTGAGTCACAAGTTTTAAATGTGGGGTAGAGGCATCTTCCTGACATTTCTAAAGCCATCATAAAATTGAGGAGATGATTTATATCTTTTTAAAATAATGATTAATGCTCCTTCAAGTGGTATGGCTCCCACTGAAATAAGCGTTAAAGGGGTGCCTTAACTCAGTTCAATTGAAAGGGTGTTGATGAGAACTGATGTCAAAAAGGGCCTTCTTAAGTCTGATGCTTTATCCCAGGTGTTATTGAAGGATCTCAGGAGAAAGGATCCTAAAAAGGGTGTTTTATTAAGTCTGATGTCTTAAATACAGGTCTAGTTGAAGGATATGGGGAGAAAAAATGATGGAAAGGGGAGCCTGGGAAGTTCTTCCATTGCCACCAATGTGGCAAATTTTTCTGGAGCAAAAATTGATCTTTCAGCTACCAGATAAAAAAACGGAGTTTTGTCCACCAGAATTTGGGAGGCTCCCCAAAAGACGGATTGGGAGAAGGCACCAAAATCTGGATTCCAAAACCAGCACAGGGTTCTGAACACTTGTCACCAATCTGAAAGTGATATACAACTTGATCACCTCCAGATGTTTTGAGCTACATATTCCATATATCCCAGACAACATGACATGGATTACTGTAATTATAGTCCAAAATATCTGGAGGGCATCAAGCTCCATATTGCACTGAACTTGATGAACTAGTGATCCAACTATGCTTCATATACCCTTATTTGGATTTCTTCTGAACATCTTGTGCTTGGTATTTGTTTAAGCAGAGTTACATGTTTACATCATTATATATTTATCTGTGTTGCAAATAAATATAATCCATTTATCATTTTTCAGCTTCACCGTCTTTAAGCATTGTATCCTTGAAGTTCGTTTGCTGATTGGCATCATCAGTTAACCTTCTCTTTTATACACGCAGAGATACACAAATATGTTAAATATCACTCAATTCTTTTTGCAGATTTTGATGAGTCACCACCACTAGCAACCTTCATTAACCAACAAAGAAAAAATGGAGGGAGAGAGAGAGATGGCTCAAACTACTACATGGTTTTCTTAAACTTTACAGTTGAAACATTCTTGAGAGGGTGCAAATATGCAGAAGGTTGGCATTTTATTCACAGTAAAGTGGCATAGTCTGATTCATCTATCTAGACACTATCTCACTGTAGCCCACATTCCAATCGCATTATATTCAACAGACCCATAATTGATGAGTCAGAGATAAGGAACAAAGGATCTTTGAATAATCAATGCTTTGAGGGAACTCCCTGGAAGAGTGGCCCGCTCACTGTTACTGTGCTATATATGATCTTATTTTAATTTTACATTGTTTGTTGTATTTTCTATGCCTTATGTAACTTATTATGTTATTGTTTACATTTTGATTTCATGTTTTGTATTGTGTTATCGGGCTTGGCCTCATGTAAGCCGCCCCAAGTCCCCATTGGGGAGATGGTGGTGGAGTATAAATAAAGATTATTGTTATTGTTATTGTTATTATTGAATGCCAGGATCCTCATCTAGTTTTAGGCAAAGCTGCAGTGGTTGCATGGGGGGTGGGAATAAGAATGGAAACAAAACTAGAAAGGAACATGACAGTATGAATGAAAAATTAAAAATGTATTTGCTAATGTAGAAAAGAGAATGGATGATACAAGTTTCCATTTGAATTACATGCCCCCACCTCCCAAATTGGCTATTAATTCAGTGGTCTCTTTGCCTGAACTTTACTCGTCCATGGTATTATAGCTGCTATTGCAATTGCACTGTGGCAAAGCTAAATTCACAGAGCCACTTTCCGTGAATCTTAATGCCTCTTTCTCAGGTTGCCTGCCATCATGCTGTTGTTGGAACTGAGAACAGAGTTGTCAGGGCTGACAGCTGATATGTGCTAGCAATTTCAAATGTTCAAATCATCACATGACAGCTGGTATTTTATCCTTTCAAATATAATATGTGTTTTTGCTTTTAATGCTACTATAGCTATTATTTTACTTTACTTTGAATGATCATGTGGTTGATGGTGTTGTCAATATTGTCTGATTTTTGGAGGTGAATATGTCCTGTCATTTCATTGAGGCATATGGACTTCTGAGTTATGATGATTAATAACTATGGAACTTGTATTATTAAAACAGAGTCAATGTGAGGTAGTGAGTTGAGTGTACTATAATTCTGGAGACCAGGGTTTGAGTCACTGCTCAGCCATGAAAACCTACATACACTCAGTCCCAGAAAACCCAGTGATAGGTTTGCCTTAGAGTTGCCATAAATTCGAAATTACTTGAAGGCACACAACAATTTATAAAATAACAACAATAACAGTTGTTCAGTGTAGTATGGGTTGACTATCTGGGACCAAGAAAGCTGCACACCAGTTTTTTTTACTTAGTGATGAAAAGGAACTTTCCCTCCCTGATGAAATGAGGAGGGAGAGCAATTTGCCTCTTCCCCTGCAGAAGAGGCGGATGGTCCCAATGGAACCTTCCAGAAAGGGGCGGGGCTAGCTGGGAGGCAGCCAGCTGCTTCACATTCGGTTTCGACCGTCGGCCTGCACTCCTGCCCATCAACAGTATCACTTTATGGTTGCCTACCGGGACCAGTTAAGAATTTTTCCTTTCTATGTTCTACCCTATACTGTTTAGGGCAGTGTTTCCCAACCAGTGTGTCGGGGCATACTAGTGTGCCGTGGGCTATCATCAGGTGTGCCGTGGAAAATTGGAACCTCGGGGGGGGGGGAGTCTAGTCTGTTGAAGTATAAAAACCCTAAGAAACCTACCTCGATAAAGGCACAAGATTACAAACATCCCCCTCCCCGCCCGTTGTCTACTTGGTCTCTCCCTCTCTATGCATTGGGAAGGCCTGCCTCCCTTTCCCCAAGTAGAAACCTCCTCTTGCCTCCTGGGGGTTCTGTGTGGGAAGTTTGGCCCAGTTCTATCATTGGCAGGGTTCAGAATGCTCTTTGATTGTAGGGGAACTATAAATCCCAGCAACTACAACTCCTAAATGTCAAGGTCTATTTCCCCTGAACGTCATCTGCTTTCATATTTGGGCATATTGAGTATTCATGCCAAGTTTGGTCCTGATCCAACATTGTTTGAGTCCACAGTGCTCTCTGGATATAGGTGAACTACAACTCCAAAACTCAAGGTCAATGCCTACCAAACTCTTATAGGATTTTCTCTTGGTTATGGGAGTTCTGTGGAGGAAGTTTGTGTCTTTCTGCCATTCCTGCCAGGATATCTATGTTGAGTTCATTGAAACAGGTCCAGGTTTCATACTGAGTGTATAAATACCTTTAAAAACATATTAACTATATGTATTACTGTGTTAGAGTGTCATTTTGTGTCATTTTGGTTGGTGGTGTGCCCCAGGATTTTGCAAATGTAAAAGGTGTGCCGCGGCTCAAAAAAGGTTGGGAAACACTGGTTTAGGGGATAGCTGGGATGATAGGTCTTATTAAATAAGCCTAGCGTAAGTAGCTAGGGAAACACAACAGAGTTGGTGTACATCCAAGGCACCCCTCGTTTGGGGTGTGGGCCTTTATCCAATACACTGACCTTGATGTCCAGTTAAGGGGTGAGTTTAAATTAAATGGACCAGAAATGGGAGGAGTTTGTTCTCAACAACTTTGGGGGAGGCTTCTCCATACATTTCCCTCTGAGGTTGCCCGGGTTTAGGTCACCAGGGGAACCAGATGTTTCACCCTCACAAGCTGAGGGGTAGGCTGGGCAGGGACGCTACGTCAGCGTAGCCCAGGGGTGGGCAATTACCGGGCCTCCAGGTGTTTTGGACATCAACTCCCAGAAATCCTAGCCAGTTTACTAGCTGTTAGGATTTCTGGGAGTTGAAGTCCAAAACACCTGGAGGGCCGGTAATTGCCCACCCCTGGCTTAGCCATTAAGTCCAACACAGTTATAGTTTAGTGAAAGGAAAAGTTTAATAGGTAACAATTAATAAATGTTGTCCAAAAATATAATCCAATTTACCTGTGTCTTACCTCTTTATAGCAGGGGTGGGTAGGCAACAACCATTATCAGATCAAATTGGCATGAACACTGTGGATAATTAAATAAAACTATTTTTTCCAAAACATTCAACCAAAAAGAAGCAACTACTGAACACACCCATATCACAAACCACAAAACACACTATTATTTGCATGACTTTGGCGACATTTAGTTGGAGCAGACAATTTCTTTCTAAAAAGGGGTAATAGTGTCCAATACACCCAGTTCTATTCAACACCATCATCACCATCACAGTCTAGCAGGTTTTACAAACTGGAGTCTTGGACCAAGAATAATTAAGCTGCTATCCAAGAATCTATGAATCAATGAACCATCATTGGATAATGTAGCACATTCCAAAAAGTGTCACTTTTTGTAGTTGTGCTGCGGTGATCCTAGCTATGGCAATTTCATTAAGATATTTTGTCAGTCTGTTCGGAGATGTTCCCATAGCACCTATCGCCACTAAAGCTACAATTGTTTTCTATTTATTACTAGTGTTATGATGGCTGGAATTTACTTAGGCAGTTACAAATGTGTAAACACAATAGTTACAAAGCTATGAGATCACCCCAGCCTCCTTCCTCTCATTCTCACTAATCAGCAGCGATTGCTGTGATCAATACCGAGTCTACTCCCCTGTGGTTTGGGAAGCAGCTGACTGATGTTGCCACCTGCTCCTGTGAGTGATTTTCATTACAACAGCCAGAAACAGAGACCTTGTCACAATTCCTCCTCATATTATAAATTGCTTGTGTGAGGAAGGGAACAGGGGAACAGATTCCCATTGATCACAGCGGTTGCTGCCCAGTAAGTGGGGAATGGGGGACATTAAACTAGGGAATAAGAGATGGTGAAGAAGAAACAGTCACAAATGGTCTTCATTAGGTATTTGTCACTGCCCAAGTGAATAATTAGCCAGAATCTTGTATCAGTTACTTCGCTAAGCATATTTAAACACTGTATGTACCTATGTATAAGTAGACCTGTATAAGTCAAGCGTAGATTTTGAGGCCAAAATTATGGATTTTGATGTGACCTATGAAAAAGTTGAGAACTATTCTTCTGGAACCGATTAGCACACAGAACATGGATACAGGACTCAGAGATCTTCTCAGTGATACCCCATGGGAGCTAAATGGCTGCCATTCCTACATCCTAATACAAGGTCATCATGGAGCTTGCCTATCTCCCGTGTATGGAGAGACATAATTTACAGTTGAAGGCATAGGCTTGTAAGGTTCGGATTGAAACTTCCAGACCACAAAGGGTCACTTTCTTATAAAAAGAGTGAGTCAGCAGGGAAACATATTTCCTTATATTCAAGTAGATAAACACCAAACAGCCAATTCCACTCTTCACAAAGATATCAGGAGAAGCCAGACTGGGCAAGAGTCCATCCAAGTATGATCATTTTACATCTATTATATAATCACTCTGCTGGTTGTCTTGGAAAAATACAAAGTGTTGGTAATTACCTTGAGAAGCCCACATTTATCTATGGCAGTGGTTCATAACCTATGGGTCCCCAGGTGTTTTGGCCTACAACTCCCAGAAATCCCAGGCAGTTTACCAGCTGATAGGATTTCTGGGAAATGAAGGCCAAAGCATCTGGGGACCCACAGGTTGAGAACCGCTGATCTATGGGATCACCTCCTCCCATATAATCTACCTCATACATTGAGATCCTCTGGAGAACATTTACTCCAGTCATCCAGGATTAGGCAGGCAATGGTCACCTAGAGGACATTTGCCCTTCATCTGTGGAATGGCCAGCTGGTAGAGATTTGGCAATGGAATACACTGTATGAAATCACCAACACCACAATCACTATCAACACCATAAAGTTTCACACTGTGCAGTTTCTGTTCTTCAGGTGAAGAATATCAGAATGAAGCAACAATGGTTAATCTCTGTATCTCCTGTGAGCACGCAACATGGACAGCAGATCAGAGTCCCCAGTCTTTCTCCTTTGGGCAATAAGCATCATCAGCCTGAAATCACAATGAACCAGTTTCTCCCCTTTTTGGTGAACATCACCATGTAGTTACAGTGGCCAGTTTATCTCCTTCAGGCAGGCATCATTAGTATGAGGTCACAATGGGACAGTCTCCTTCATCTGAGGATCATCGGCTTGAGGTCACTATGGTCAATCTCCTTCATGTAGATACTAGACAGCACCAGCTTTAAATTACAATGGCTCTTGCCTTGGCTTTTCTTCGCGAACGAAGATTCAGGAAGGACTCATCCCACGCTTTCTACAAGCGCGTTGATGACTAAGAAGGCCAATCTGAGATAGGCAAGTCCTGTTGCAAAAAGCACAGCAGAAAGTCTGGGTTTCCAAGTTATTTCTGCATTGTCGTTTCTCTTCGAGACCCGTTCAGCGTGACTTCTCGAAAGACGCTGCAACATTGTGGATGGTGTGTCTCCACACCTCCCAATGTGAGGCCAGGGTGGACCATTGTTGGTGATCAATCTGGCTGAGCCTGAGATGTTGTTTCAGGAAGTCCTTACATCTCTTCTTTGGGGTGCCTCTCTTGCGCTGACCCATGGCAAGTTCACCTTAGAGTAGTATCTTAGGGAGGCGGTGGTCCTCCATCCTAGAGATGTGCCCTGCTCAGCGCAGCTGTGTTCTCAATAGCATGGCCTCAATGCTGGTGATCCCTGCTTGCTCAAGGACAGCAACATTAGTCACATAGTCCAGTGTACATTTAGGATTGTGCGAAGACAGCGCTGATGAAAGTGTTCGAGGAGTCGTAGGTGTTGGCGATAGGTGACCCATGTTTCAGACCCATATAGGAGAATAGACAGTACAATAGCTCTGTACACACTGATTTTTGTGCTTTGCCTCAGGTGCTTGTTGCTCCAAACTCTTTTGTGAAGCCTTCCGAATGCACCATATGCTTTTGCTAATCTGTGATCTATCTCTTTATCAAACTTGGCATCTGAAGAGATTATGCTTCCCAGGTAGGTGGACTGCTGAACAGACCTAAGCACAGATTTGCCTATGCTGATGTGTGGATGATGGTGTTCTTCCTGTGGTGTGGGCTGGTAGAGAACTTCCATTTTCTTCAGGCTGACTTCCAGCCCAAACAGCTCTGCAGCTGTTGCAAAGCAGGAGGTTAGGCACTGCAGAGCTGCTTCTGTATGGGCAACAATGTATATTACAATGGCTAATGACTTGATAATGGAGCTGACAAAAAGTGTCTTCCTCTGTCTTTCTGATGCAAGGAGAAGCTGAAACCTGTGAAACAGTGTATCACTCATTGAAGTGGGCATAGGGAAGAACATGGGGTCCATTCATTTATTTTTAACTGAGGCAAGGAGCAACATCTTAGTAGGAGGAGGGGGCATCTCATCAGATTGGTAGACTCAAATCAGAGAAATAAACCCTGGAGGTGAGCTCAGAAATGTTGGCAACAACCAAGTTTTGATGGGATGGTATTGGATACTGCAATTGGGGACTGATCCCTAGCACCAACTGACACTCTGAAGCGAGAGTGAAGAGGGGGAGCCAGAAAGACCAATTTCCACCATGTCTCCTAGGTCATCGGTTGGTAGCCCCTCCCCCCAGCAATGATACTACATCTGTCTGCTACCTCAGGAGGTGTTGGGCCTGTGTCCTCAGCAGGGATTCTGGGATGTACTGTGCCAGGGGATTGTGGGAGCCACAGTTCATGATGGAGATGGAACTTTGGCAAAGGCCTTGCAGAGACAATGTTTGGGAAAGCTGTTAGGGAGGTCAGTTCTCCTGAGAATCATCAGTGCACAGATAAGGCACATGGCTGTGGGACTTGGGATAGAAAGAAGGAATGTGTTAATTGGCAACTCAAGGTCTCTCCTTCTAGCAGTGGTTTCAGTTTGCCAAGTAAGGGAGGGGAGTGAGGGAAATCTAGTTTCTGATATAGCTATGCCTTGTAGTTTGAATTTCAGACCTAGGTCAACTTTGCAATAAGCTCCATGTATTAAAGCTCATGCATTTAATCTCATGTGTTTCAAGCCTCCTGTATTTCTAGCTCAAGTACTCAAGTCTGGACTTTGATTTTGTGGAACATTTCCTTGGATTATTGCTTGGATTTTATATTTCTTTTTATATGTTTTCTACTGTTTATATTGCTTGCTGTTTGCTTCAATAAAAGACTATGTTTTCCAGCTGAAGTTGTGTGTTTGGATTCTAAGGGCTAGGGTCTCTACGCTGGTGTGCGACAGGAGGAGGAAATCCTGCTGCTTCTCTCCCCCGCCCCCCGCCCCAAGCCAGCTAAGAGGAGAAAGAGGGACTGAGGAAAAGACTTAAAAAACTATGGAATGCCCTTCCCAGGGACATTAGGTCAGCCCCCTCTCTTTGGGCCTTCCGAAAAAAACCCTCAAAACTTGGCTATTTGAGCAGGCGTTTGAAATGGCAGTGTAACTAACATAGGATTTGGAACAATTGACTATGAGATTGGACTATGTTTTAATCTTGGAAACACACTGATGTTTTATTATTGTTATGATTTCAATCAATGTGTTAATGTTTTTAATTTGTTCTAAATGTTGCTTTTATGATGTTGTTGTAAACCGCCCCGAGTTGCCTTCGGGCTGAGAGGGAGCGGTATACGAATGTGCTAAATAAATAAATAAATAAATAATCCCTTCTTCTCCTCTTCCTTTTGACAAATATGGATGTTTCAGGTACATGGAAGGAAAGGAGGCTTTGCAACAAGGTCTGTGGGAAGATAGTGGGGGGAGAAAGTCTCTGTCCATGGACAGCCAATAATTATGTTCCCCCCCCCCCCCGTGGGTTTCGTCAAATATGTAACTGTCTGAGAACTACACTTCCATATATTTGTTGAGAATTTCCTCCTCCCACAAGAATGCTGTTGTGATCTGTTAAATGTTATGGCAGGATCAACTCCCAAAGAGGGTTTTGTATGCCATGTTTGATATATGAAAATGTTCACATTTGCCTGTAATTCTCTGCCTCAAGGCATGTGTCCTATCACAATGACAGGCTTGCTGTTAAGAGGGAACTGGCAATTTGTGAGAGGTCTTGATTGTAGGGCAAACTACAACCCTTTTACTAAGACCCCTTTGCAAAAAACTTCAAGACTTGCCAGTTTTATAAAGCTTAGGGAATATTTTATGTAGCAGGAAGCCTACAAAAATACATTTGTTATTCATTGGCTAGCCTAATGCTAGAGGCTTAAAGAGTTGCTGGAGGCAGATACTCTCAATACATAAGTTTTCAGTAAAAAGTTGTGTCTGCCTGGTCATGGGAATTCCAAGTACAATATGACCTATGCATGGCTTTGATATCCACAATTTTTCTAACCCGTGATCCAAATAATATTCACCCTCATCCCAAATGGTGTTTATGGTCTCTTTAGGTCCATTAATGTTATTCTATGGCATGCTTCTGGCCTACGTATAGTAAAAATATACAGTTTTCTGTTATCCCCAGTTTTAGGTGTCCATAGTTTGTGTGTGTATCTTGGAACACATTCCCCACCTATTTCTTCCAGTACATAATGCCAGCAATAGGACAATCAGTTCACAAACTAAGAAAACATATTTCAAAATGTTGTGGTTTATTTTGTTTTGCTTGTATTGGGAAGCTAAAACCAAAGAGCCAGAGTAATAACATTTCCTCCATAGTCAGTATGAAGTTTTGTTCAAACTTGGAAAAGTTACTTTTTCAGAAAGTTCCCAGAATGCTCTAGTCAGTGGGGAAGTTTGAAACTATTGTCTTAAATATTAATATTTCCAAGTACAGAGTTGCAGCCGGATTGAAGAAGAAGACTGTATACTGAAGGCATATGGTTTCTTTGTTGCAACAGCTCTACTGGTTGCCAGTCCATTTCTTGGCACAATTAGAAATGCTAATTATGGCCTATGAAGCTCTATATGTCTCAGATCATGGCTATATTATGTTTTTATATGTAATTGTAATGTTTAACTATGTTTAATTGTTTTATCTGTTTTTATATTTTTGGCATCAAATTGTGCAGCTTTGTAAACCGCCATGAGTTGCCCTAGGGCTGAGAATGGCAGTATAGAAATGTAGTAAATAAAATAAATAAATATGTGAAGGTGGTTATCTTTCCATATCAGCATGCTTGAACTCATAGGATTTTCAGAAGAGGTGCTTCTCTCAGTCCCACAACGCCATATTTGATGGAAACATGGGCGAGGGTCTTTTCTCCAGGCATCCTGAACTGACTACTTCCTTGCTGCCTTTTCACTGCTAAGTGAAGATGTTTCTATTCTGGTGAACATTGGGGAAGAAAGAATTGGAGATTATTTTACTCACAGTGGCAAGAATTATAATAGCAAGGAATTGGAAAATAATAACTAATCTTACACTGGAAGCTTGGTATAGGGAGGTATGGAATGTAGCCTTAAATGATAAACTAACAATGGAAATGAGGGTATTCGGGGGGAAACTAATAGATCGGATTTTGAGGCATACTGGTCGGTCTTTATTAAATACTCTTTATTAAAGAGTGAAAATGGAAAACAATATAACCTTGTTGGTCAGAAATTTTGGATATGACATTTGATTAAAACACCGGGAATGTGGCGCAGCTGGGATGCATAAGATCTCTACTGATCAGAAGGTCATGAGTTTGAGGCTTGCCTGGGTCGGGGTGAGCTCTCAACCAATTTGTGTAGCTTTTTGTCAACCTTTGCAACCCAAAAGACAGTTGCATCTGTCAAGTAGGAAATTTAGGTAACACTTTGTGGGGAGGCTAAATTTAACTGATTTCTGGAATGTTAAATTGCCTCTATGTCTGTCCATATACAGTATGTTGTGTGTCAATGGCATTGAATGTTTACCTGCATATGTGCAGGGTGAGAAGGGCGGAATATAAGTGACATAATTTTTTTAAAAATTGATATATAAATATATGGCGAAGGAAAGGATACCTGTTCAGGGCTTGGTGGTGGGCTATGTGTATGTAAAATGTTCACTGTTTTGTGTTTTGTTTACACTGTAAGTTGTTATTGTATGTAAATAAAATCTTTATTAAAAATTCTAAGGTAAATATTATTTGAATCTTATGTTTTGTTTTTAGCTATATTTGAATTTATTTCTATCATTTCTGATTCTGTAAGGTGCCTTCTATCCCATTGGGAGAGAGGAAGGTAGAAGATAGATAGAGAATTATAGAGAAAACACTTTTCCTCTACACATTTCCTCCATTCTTGTTTATGTTCATTTGAAGAGACTTTACTAATGTGGGTGTCAATTATCCACTTTTCAACTGGATGTCCCATGTGCCAAGCAAGTACATTCTTCAGGACTTTGTCCTCATAATGCATGAAGAAACCAGTACAATAATTTCCTCCTCAGTTCAAGGGAAAAATATATATTTCTCTGCAGTATTCTCCCATCTGAATGTCCCAAAATGTTATGGGGGGAATTATTTTGTGGAAAAAAATATGTAGGGTTTTTACTCAGTAGTGTATGTGGAGTCTTGTATGCATCTTCCTAAGTCAATTGAACTTAATGGTCTTTTCTTCTAAATAGGCATATATGATTTGCCTTGTAAGAAATTCTAATTAAGGTATCCTTTCCAGACCATGACAAAAATCTTGGCTTGGAGATTCATATAATTTTATTCCATAAAAGTAACTTACCAAAGTTCCAGTAATTCTGCAGCTAGTACTCCAGTTAATATGCACCTTATGTCTAAAATATTCCAGGGAATTATTTTCAAAGTTCCAAAGGATGGTTCCATATAAAGACATGAAAAACCCTTGGTGTATAAGGTCTGGCAGCTTGTTTAGTGTTGTTTGCTGACAGCAGAAAAGGGATTTCCATTTTCCTAAGAGAGGAAGGTAGAATGACTCATGACATTGCACAAAGCAGCAAGACTCAGTCTGGACTGAAGACAAGAAAAACAACTGTTTGCCAGAGCGGCACTGGTTGCCAAGGAAAGATTTGACACAAATGGAAATTCCCTACCTGACTCAAGGTAGTAGGATGAGAGCATTGTGTTTAATTTTTCTAGGGCTTTAAAAGGCCCAAAAGATTTATCTGAAACTATTTGGATGCATGACAGAATAACTGAAGTAAAGGAAAACACTCATGTGAACCTTAGCACTTCCAAGCCAACAATGATTAATTCTCCAACGTTAAACATTAATATCAACTATATACATAGTAATCTTTGCATGCCTTAAGTGTACTACACTATGCATGAACTTAAGGCGTGACCAAGGCTGGAGCCCTCAGACTACTTTGGCTTCTACCTTCTTCACTTGTGAATGTCTTGTCTTTAGACAACTGAAGCAGAGAGATGGTGAGATGTTTTTTCTCAAAACACACATATATTCTGTAAGTTAATCACTTCAATATTTTCAGTGGTTAATTGCATCCCTCTTGGAGCCAGGACAAACTTGGGAGAACTACTATTAGTTCGTTTTTTAAAATTACACACACACATATGCACACACCTCAGTATTTCAGAAATGGATAATTCCTGTAAGCCACAAAAAAATACTTTATATTTGAACTTTTCATTTGTCTCTCCATAATGTTCATTGCGTAAAATGGTGCTTTTTCAGTTTGGTTTGTCCATCAAATATCTCTGAACTGGAAATACATTATAACAGGGTTGCTCATTAGGTAAATTGCGATCTACTGGTAGATCGCGTAAGGCGTCCTGGTAGATCGCAGGCAGGGTGGGAGGAAGGCTCACAGTCCTGCCCCACAGGCTCCCGATGCCACCCAAGTGCTGCCGGCCCTGGGTTATCCGAGGCCTTTTCCACACAGTTGAATAAAATCCCATGTTATCTGCTTTGAATCAGATTATATGGCAGTGTGGACTCAGAAAATCCAGTTCAAAGCAGATATTGTGTTATATGTTTCACATTTTTGTAGTGGGTACGTAAATCATTTTGACTTGGTTGTTTTATAAGTAACTCGCATGCTGAAAAAGTATGAGCACCCCAGCATTATAAGAACTGCTATAGACAAAAACATTTGACTAATATGGTGCCTGTGTAGGCAAATGTAGGTATAAAATATTGTGGTTAAAACCAACAATATACTAAAAGAAGTATCTTCTTAGAAACCTCAAAGTTGTCACTGACATGGTTGCATCCAATGAACTGAGAGTTAACTTTAAGGGCCAAACCCTTAATCAATAGGAATGTTGTTTGAAGAAAAACTGCAGCTTTGGACTTCAGCCAAGTTATTACAGGTCAGATAACATAAGGGAATATTTCAGTCTGTACCACTTCCTGTATTCCCCATGAAGTCAGTTGAGCCCAAACATAATTAATGCTTGCTACATTCTTCTTCAAACAATAATCCCTATTTGCCAAACAGAATTCAACATATACATGCAAATTCTTGTTTCATGAGCTTGGGATCATTTTGAAATATGTATTTGTATGCATACATACACACACACACACAATTTGAAAGAGTCATGCCATGTAAAAAAATCTTTGTAGATGATACACTTTTTATTTATATCCTTTTCTATTCTAGACAAATATGTCTTTGAACTCAGTCTGCCATCACCCTTGCTTTAATGTATGAAAAAACCTATGAACTTGCAGGGGAATATTTGAGAATAAGCAAAGAAAAACAGGCTGTCTTGTGACGTATAAAAGTGGCAAAGTATGAGCTGTGAGCATTTTCCAAATAGCCATCAAGGTTTCAGGCATGGCAACAGTCCTGACTTGCAAGGCAGAAAGATGCAGTACGTTATCAAGAAAACCATGGTCTCTAACCAATCCCTAGTATCAACCAAAATAGACCCATTGAACCAGATGCTGATTGGTAAATCAACCCTTATGCTGAACCCATTGATTCAAAGGGTTTCCTCTAGTTGGTATTGCTAATTGATTTTTGCTCATGTTTCTAATCAAACCCTGTTGATTGCTGCAAGAGAAATCACTTGCATCTATTAACCTATGCAGCACACCTGCATGCAGACCTTTTCTTTCTTTACACATACCTTAACCTTGGTTTTGATCCTTGCAAAACTCACCCAATTTTCTGTATACCTTAACAATTCAATCAATTATGAGTGCATCTGGTCTTAGAGGACTCAAAGTTCGGAATGGGATTATTTTAGTCTGCCAGACTTCAACTGTTCAATTCTCTTTTCTAAACTGGTCTTAAGGCTATTCATCCAAGGGATTTCAAGATTTATGCAGAGGTGACTTAATCTGAAGTAGGTCAGATTCATGACCATGACAAACCTATCTAAAACATTTTCTGGCCCAAAATATAACATATTTGAGGAATATGCATCTGTGCACATACACATATTTATGCTGGAGTAGGACCAAAAAATATCTCAAAGTCTGAATCCAGATGGTTTCCTAGTGTCTCTGAGGAAATTTTCATAGGTTTGGTTAAAGGTCCAACTGAAGCTGTAGCCAATTCCTGGAATCTGGAGATGACTCAGGCTGTAGAGAAATTTACGCTATTGTCTTCGACCAAGCTTTCCACCCTGCAGAGCTGAACACAATGGAATGGCAAAGTTGACATCCAGAGCATGGAATGTGCATGGGCAAACTAGCTATACAACTACTCACACTAGACCAACTCACACTAGACCAAGTTTATTTGCAGACTTATTTGTGAATTGGGATTTTTTTTTCTTTGATACTCCTACCATCCCTCCCTTTCTACTTTTATGTCAGGAACGTCAATGCTTTCCAGTAAAGACGCTACAGAACTGCTGCTTCTTCCAGTGGTAGTTTATTGAAGACACAAAACCTATAAAGCTGAAGCACTTGCTTCCCATCACCACAATCCTTATATACTAATCCCTCCCCCATGCAATGCCTGGAGAGGGTTGCATCCTGACTCAGCAATCCCAGTGAGTCTTTGCATTACCCAGAGTTCCCTGGGTATTACATCATACCCCAGAGTCTTATCTAGACCAAAGGTCATAGTCCCAGTATATTCAACTGCAAAGAAATAGAGCAAAGTTCATGGTTGAGTCATCTCTCTCTGACTCAGCAACTCAGGTGAAAGTAGTAGGCTCATGGCAGGCTGGGATCTGTCTCTGGCCCCAGGCATAGAGATTCTAGCCCTGACATAACGCCTTCCTCCACCTTCTCCCCCTCCCCTGAGGAAGACAAAGCAACATTCAAAATTTTGGCATAATTGGGTTAACATATCGTTTTAACAAGTTGCAATGAAACACAGAATAAATTTTCCTCAAGGCCCTTGGCAATATCAATCGGTACGTCACCTCATTCACTCGCTCAGCCACTCTGAATGGTCCCACATACTTTGGGCCCAATTTTCGAGAAGGTAACCCCAACTTTAAATTCTGAGTGGATAACCATACCAAATCCCCTTCCTTATACACATCACCTTCTTGTCGGTTTTTGTCACCAAATCGCTTGTGCAACCCCTGTGCCTTATGCAACGCCTCAGTTACCTCCTTCCACTCTTCTCGAGCTCTATTGTACCATTTCTCCTTATCATCCTCCAGCACTCCTATACCAACTGGTAGTGGAACAACCTCTTGGCCAAATACAATTGAAAATGGAGTCCTGCCTGTAGATGAGTGCACAGATCCGTTATAAGCCACTTCAGCGTAAGGCAACAAGTCTGCCCAATTACTCTGCTGGGCATTTACAAAAATTCTTAGATAACTACCCAACGATTTCTGCGTCCTCCCAACTCCCCCATTACAACAGGGATGATAAGCAGTTGTCAACTTCCGGTCTGCTCCTAAGGTTTCCAAGAACCTATCCCAGAATTTCGCCGTGAATTGCACACCTCTATCGCTAAGCACCTGCTCTGGACACCCATGTAACCGGTATATATGCTGCACATATAACTTAGCCAATTTTTCTGCCGAAGGCAAGCCAGTTAACGGTATAAAATGGGCTTGCTTTGAAAACATGTCCAGCGCAGTCCAGATATACCTATATCCTTTACTAGGGGGCAACTCCCCCACAAAGTTGGTACTAATATGTGTCCATGGCCGCACCGGAGTAGCCACCACCTGGATCAATCCTGGGGGCTTAGCAGTAGGTACCTTCCCCGTGCACAAGCCTCACAACTACTCACATAATTCTTTACCGATGTCCTCATTCCTGGCCACCAATATCGGGCTTTGATTGCAAAGAAAGTCTTAGTAAATCCCCAATGCCCTGCTGTCTTGTGGTCATGGAACAACTCCAACACCCTATTCCTTAATTCCGCTGGTACATACAATTTCTCCCGAACTATCCACAATCCCTTGACCCTTTTACATTCCAACTCATGGGCCTTCAACCAATCATCCTTCTCATAACACCTCTGAAACTCTTTTACCCACTCTTCCAGCTCCTCATCCTCCTGCTTTATTTCCAACTTTGCTTGTGCTCGTGTCTGCACCCTCAGACCCCACTGGTCCTTTGTGAACACTCTCTCCACACTTGGAAGAGGATCTGGCCCCACTGCAGGATAACGCGACAATGCATCAGCAACCACATTATCCTTACCCTTTATATACTTCAACACAAAATTAAACCTAGCCAGATACTGGGCCCATCGTAACAATTTAGGAGACAACTTCTGGGGCTCCCTAAGAAATTGCAAATTCTTATGATCAGTTAACACTTCAAACGGGTGAACTGCCCCCTCCAAAAGTGTCTCCACGTCTGCAGAGCATAACGAATAGCAACGCCTCCTTTTCCCACACTGGCCAATTCCTTTGCTGCTCCCCAAACTTCTTAGAGAAATAAGCACAGGGTTTCAACACCCTTCCTCGTCCTTCTGTAACAAAGCTCCTCCATATGCCCAAGCGGAAGCATCACTCTGTACCACAAAGGGTTTTGCTGGATCTGGATGCACAAGCAAAGGACCTTTAGTGAAAGCTACCTTTAAAGAATCAAAAGCCTTTTGACACTCTACAGTCCAACCCAACCTGGCACCAGGCGCCCTCACCTTCCTAGCCTCACCCTTACCTTTTGTCTTGAGCCACTCTGTAAGAGGCAAAACAATATTAGCAAATCCGGAAATAAAAGACCGATAAAAGTTAGCCATCCCCAAAAAAGCCTGTAACTGTCTCCTTGTTTTAGGAGCTTCCCAAGCCAACACATCTGCCACTTTACCGGATGGACACACCCTCTCTACTAATTCTATATCCCAGGAAGTCAATTTCGCTCTTGCTAAATTCACATTTACTTAACAAACAATCTGGCCTGTCTCAATCTCTCCAATACTTCCCGAACTAACTGCACGTGCGCCTCCTTGGTTTGTGAAACCACAACAATGTCGTCTAAATAAACATACACCCCCTTATACAAAAAGGGGTGCAGCACCTCATTAATCAACTGCATAAATATACCGGGAGTCCCGGCCAAACCAAAAGGCATGACGACCCATTCATACAGCCCCAAGGGACCCGAAAAGCAGTCTTCCACCTGTCCGATTCTCGCACCCGCACCATATGGAAGGCATTTATAATATCCAGCTTTGTGAAATACCTGCCTTTCCCCAATTGCCCTAATAGATCCTTGATTAAAGGCAATGGATAACAATTAATGGTACTTATCGCATTAAGACCCCTATAGTCGATACACAACCTTAATTTCCCATCTTTCTTTTCCCTAAAGAGAACAGGGGCTGCAATAGGGGATTCCGATCTTTGGATGTACCCTTTCTTTAAATAATCATCTATCTGCTCCCTTAACGTAACCTTCTCCTTCTCAGACATAGGATAAATCTTTGGCTTAGGGAGTACTGCCCCTTCTTTCAGTTCTACCTTGCACTGTACATTCCTGACTGGGGGGCAGATTGTCGGCTAATACAGGGTTGAACACATCTGCTAAGTCAATATATTCCTCAGGAATCTGTGGCTCACCTCCTTTCTTCTCTTCATTCACATGCACACCACCATTCGCCACAGGCCGGCACTCTAACGTACCTGCTTTCCAATCTATGATTGGATCAGCCTGTCTCAGCCAAGGCAATCCCAATATAATTTCATGTTCCATTACAGGAACCACTACACAATCCAGCTCCCCCTCCCAAGTATCAACCTTTCCCTTTAACCCTTGCGTTCCCACTGGACAGGGCCCTCCCCCCCCAAAAGTTCCATCCAACTGGGCAAAATGTACAGGAGCTGGTAATTCCTGAATTTCACATTTCAAATCCTTAACTAATCCAGGACACACAATGTTTTCAGAACACCCGCAATCCACCAATGCTTTATGCGTTTGATATTTTCCTTTCTTTTCCAATTCGATTTTACAAACAATACTTGGGGGCCCTTTTCTCATCCCATCCGCACTCTCCATCTTTTCACCCAGGGCACCTCGGGCAACTTTCACATTTTTGGTATCCGGTAACTTTCTTAGATGACATTGGAAGGAATAATGTCCCGGCTTAGAGCAAATGTAACACAAGCCTTTCCCCACAGTTGGCTTTCCGCTAACACTACTCTGCTGGCTCTCGCTTCCGGTTACACGTCTTGACCCTGGCCGAAATCGCCTCATAGGTCCTACTGCCGACTTCTGCCGTTGCACTTGGGCCAGAATACCTTCTACGTTACCAGCCAATTGGATCCATCCATCGACATCACCAGGGTCTCCACGATGAAGGCACCACTCCAACAACTCTCGTCGTAATCCGTCTTTAAATAGTTCAAGGAGGGTTGCTTGAGACCACTCCGCTACCTTGCCCGCAAGGCTCATAAACTCCTCCGCATACTCCGTTACAGATTTATTGCCTTGCGTTAACCCCCTCAGAGCTTCTTTGGCCTTTACTCTCTCCAGTGGGTCACGAAATCTGTTCTTCACAGCCCGAAAAAACCCTCTCAATGTCCCCAAACATGGATCCTGTCGATCATGGCACTGCACGTACCAGTCCGCAGCTCTTCCTTTAAGCACAGCTCCCACAGCACGCACTCTGCTGCCTTCACTTGGGTACAAGTGTCCATAATCTTGCATGTGATCGCCAACTGCCGCCACAAAAAAGGCCACTTTACATGCCTCACCATCAAACTCCACACGGAGCAGCTCCTTCCTTGGACGAACATCACCCCCCAATTGGGGTCTCCATTCTCCTGCTCCATCTCTTCCGGGCATCTGGGCACCAGGCTGGGGTCTCCATCCTCCAGATCCATCCCTCTTGGGCACCTGAATACCTCTTCCCAGTCCTACAGCTTTAGGCTGGACTGAAACCCCTTCATTCACCACTCTCAGCCTGGCACCACCATATGCTGCTCCTCGCGGAACTCCTGACTGGGCATCAACCCCCCACACTCCCGAAGGAGATCTAGGATGGGTTTCAACCCTCTCACTGTCCATCCAAGAATAACGCGAAAAATCGCCTCCCTCAGGCGGCCCCCACATAGAATCTTGGTTCTTAAACATCTGCTGGGACATTCGCTGCAATGTCTTCTCCAAAGCTGCAACTTTGCATCCCAACACCTCCACTTCCGTGGGAGAACTCGGCTCAGTAGTTTCACTCCCACGAGTCGCCTCTCTGGACTTACTGTGCACCGAAGCAGCTGCACCCTGGAGTCGCACTGGATCCACATGACAAGCTTCCCTGGATCCCTCACGAAGAATATGTCCCTCTGGAGCAGCCGCACGCCATGCTGACGCCGTTTCTCTGACCCGATCAGGGAGGCCAACCTCATCCATAGTATTCCACCCCCATTCCAAAGTACATCTTTCATGGACTGCTCCAGTAACATAATCCCAGCTTTCCACATATTCCTCCGCCTCTTGCATAAACCTCTCCATTCCTGGGAAAGTTTCAGGGGCTTCAGCTTCTGTCAGGAACGTCAATGCTTTCCAGTAAAGACGCTACAGAACTGCTGCTTCTTCCAGTGGTAGTTTATTGAAGACACAAAACCTATAAAGCTGAAGCACCCGCTTCCCATCACTACAATCCTTATATACTAATCCCTCCCCCATGCAATGCCTGGAGAGGGTTGCATCCTGACTCAGCAATCCCAGTGAGTCTTTGCATTACCCAGAGTTCCCTGGGTATTACATCATACCCCAGAGTCTTATCTAGACCAAAGGTCATAGTCCCAGTATATTCAACTGCAAAGAAATAGAGCAAAGTTCATGGTTGAGTCATCTCTCTCTGACTCAGCAACTCAGGTGAAAGTAGTAGGCTCATGGCAGGCTGGGATCTGTCTCTGGCCCCAGGCATAGAGATTCTAGCCCTGACACTTTTATATTTGGATTCCTTGTTTTTAAAAGGTTATTAATTTAGAACTGTTCATGAATACCCCCCCCCCCTCCATGCTCTAGGTATTTGTGGTTATTAAGATTCTCCTTTTATTTCATGATATTTCAAAACATTTACATTCTGTGTCTTACTTGAAAGTTGAGAGAATCGGATTATGTCCTTATGTAATAGGTTCAAGACTCCCCTGAAGCAGAAACTGAGGATGCATGGGGAGCTGTGAGGGAAGGATATTTAGTCAGTACTTAGCTCATGAAATGTGTTTAATTTTTGTACACCACTTCCACGTCCATTAAGGATGGGGAAATGTTGCTTATGCAGCCCCTAGGGCTACATTTTACACTTCAGAGCCTCCAAGGAAGCCCAAAACGTATACCTACAATTTAATTTTTAAGTTGAGCATTCAGACAAAAAGACTGAAACACCACCCTCAAAAACTTGGTGAGAGGCATGTCCTCAGAGCTCCCGAATGTGGCTGCTACACAACATTACTTCCACTCACACTGAGAACTTCATCAGATGGGGTACTTTTTGGTGACATGCAACGATTCCTCTTTGCTTTTGTGACAGAGCCTACTGGTTCCCATCTCATGGCCCACAGCTACTTCTGACAGGGCTCCATCATAAAAGTAAAGCAGAACTGCCAATGTAGCAGCAATGCAAGAGGCTCCCATGCTACATTAGTAGTAATGGGGGGATGCTTTCACCCATGAGATAGGATTTCTTGTAAGTCAAGTGATGTAGGGCATAGGATGATGGGTTTCCCCAATGAGCACCGACAGATTTGCTATGATCCATGGTGATTCCAGCAGCCAATACGATGAGGTCGCAAGAGTAGCAGTGTGGCCCACACCAGGATTGAAGAAGCCTCTGCATAGCCACCCTGGAATGCCTTCCATCTCAGAGGACTAACAATTCACAAGCATGTATGAAAGGATACCATAGACTCTCAGTTAGCTGAAACTGGCAGGAAATTGCATACTGCATTCACAAAGCTGTTTTTTAATGATAAAACAACGTTTTGTTAAATTAAGTTAGCTTTGTCATTTTTAACTTTTAATTACTGTGTTTCAATAGTCAATGCAGTTTTTATAGCATGGAATAATATGGGATATAAGCTAATTTTTAATCATAACTTTCAAGCTACATTTATCCAGCACCTACCAATCCCCATGGGTGCCAGTTAACTGAGAGTGTACTGTACTAACTTTACTGTTGGACCATAAGGTTCCTGCTGGTTTTACTATACACCGTAGAATTAATGCAGTTTGATGACACTTTAACCACAGTGCAGGGCCGTAGCCAGGATTTTGATTCGGGGGTGAGTTTGGTTCGGGGGGCTGAGACTGGGTGGAAGAGGGTCTACCCTAGCAAATCTTTTGTATTGTTATCCCAATAACCCCATTAATGTGGGATATAATGAGCATGGTGATCAGATCATGATATGAATAAACATAACAGTTTAAATAATGTACCAGTAAGGCCTTTTTGCGGACCACCCTGAGAATTTCGGGGGGGGGCTGAAGCCCCCTTAGGCCCCCCCTGGCTACATGCCTGCCACAGTGGCTCAATGTTATGGACTAATGGCAGTAGCAGTTTTGCAAGTCTTTATCTCCCTCTTCCAAAGACTCCTGAAGCTGCACTACAAATCCCAGGATTCCATAGTATTGAACCATGACATTTAAAACAGTGTCAAAACTGCATAAATTGTACATTGCAGATGCAACCTCAGTCAAGATTTTGATATTTGTACACAGATCCTTCAGTGCTGGAAAATAAATTAAGAATTTAGTGAGTGAGCATACAGATCCCACATTGTTGAGAATTGTGTGGGCAGTGTTTGTAGTGCCTGAGGATAGTGAGGCCAAGGAGTGGGGTGGGGGAGAGATCAATGAAGTCGTTTTAAGTATTGTCTCTTTCTATCTGTAAGCACAAATATGAGAGGAAATTGCATCCTGATTCAGGCTGTTATAGTAACAGAGGGCTTGTTACCATAACCACAAGTAGGCCCATTGACTTATTCCGATTATTCACCTGCTTGAAGGCTGTTACAAGTTTCATCATGTTCCTACAGCAAAGCCACAGGAATTCATGTTTGGCTGCTAAAGGGAATTCTGTGACTTTGACCAAGAAGGAGGAGGAGAAGTTTCCATAGAGGGATCAAGTCATGCCATCCCAATGAGGACAAATTAATGCAATGGAATATGAGGTTTCTTTTCAGGACCTTATGCAGGAGTAACATTTGCATTCAAAATCCCACCATGAAGGGATCTGGACCCCTTCTTTTAAAAACACAAGAAATGTAATAATTTAGCTGTATAATAGCATAAGATGGATGGTACTATCCTTTTCATAGCTGCAGTGCACATTCTTGCATTTCTTAGCAAACCATAGCAAGCTCATAAGCTATGCTTCATGATGAATTTTCCTTTCTCTAGTCAGCAAGCATGAATGTGTGTAATTTACAAAACTGCATAAGTTTCTAGAACATTGTCAAATCTCAAGATGCCAATTTAAGTCTCCAGATTTCATGGGCCAGCTCCAGGTGAGAGGTTAGGACTACATAAAATCTTCAGCTAAGGACTCTTTGCCAGATACAAGTCTGTGTTTATCTTTCCTTAGCAAAAAGTGGGAAGGGGGTTGTTCTAGCTGGCTGTGCAATTTACTTCTATTTGCATAGCTTAATTGATTTGAATCAAGCTGTTGCAACTTACAAAAGCTCCATCAGGTCTTTATATTTATGTATGTAGGTAGTAAAATTCCTCCTTTTTCTTCGATGACATTATCACTGGGGATTTCAAAGCTTCAGATTGTGTCCTAGAAATCACTGGGCCTCAGATGAACTTGACTTGAAAACCCTAATGCAGGTAAATTAGCATATACATGTTTATGTACATCTATATTACTTTTTTGTCCTCTTTATATTCATTGTATCTTCCACCTGCAGTCTCTGCATATTATCATAGGGTTAGGCCCAGGTTCCCCATTATACAGTTAAATGCACTTACTTAACAAACAAGAAACCTTAATATACCAGTATAGGAAGTCTCCAACTTTGATAGGTTTGCCTTAGAGTTGCTGAAGGCTGGAAGGAAGGATTGGTTAAAAAAAAAAGAGCTTCAGTTGAGGAGTGAATTTCCTTTCCGAAAGTCAGATTTCTCTCACTTCCTGTTGTCTTATCCCCAGTTCTTAACTATGAATGAAGATCCTTATCGACCCCATTCCTGATTAGTTTCCCCCTCACAAATAATCTGCTCCATCTCTATCTCACCCCGTGTTTTTAGCTTTAGTATTTTATCCTCTACATGTGGCCCGCTCACTGTTAGTATGTTTGTGAATGATTTTATTGTAATTTTATATTGTTTTTTGTATTCTTATGTTTTATGTAATTTATTATGCTGTTGTTTGTGTTTTGACTTCATTTATTGTATTTCGTTGCTGGGCTTGGCCTCACGTAAGCCACCCTGAGTTCCCATTGGGGTGGTGGTGGCAGGGTATATAAATAAAGTATATTATTACTATTATTATTATTACTATTATTATGAGCCATTTGTAAGTTGAATGTTTGTAACTCAGGTTTTAGTTTTGTTTGCTTAGGATGAGGTATCCTACATACTTTCTGATATTTGTTTCTGATGTTGTTGATGTTGTTGCTTGCCTTCAAGTCATTTCCAACCCTCAGCAACTTTAAGGCGAACTTATCACATTATTTTCTTGGCAAGATTTCTTCACAGAGGTTTTGCCTTTGCTTTTGGTATCTCATTTTCAAAAAATAGGCAATGATAGGAAAGAGCCAACCATGGTAGATAAAACTGGGTGAGATAGACAAATAGGACATCCTACAATTATCCTGATTTGGCAAGGATGGAACAGATTAATCCTCTGTAATTCCTCAGTCTCTGCTGCATTTCATTCTCTTCCCACATTCTTACTTTGTTCTCAGCTTTTTTCAGTTGCAGCTAATTCGTTTGCATGTGCAAAAGCTTGGCGAAGACAATGATGCTGGGAAAAATGGAAGGAAAAAGGAAGAGGGGCTGACCAATGACAAGATGGATGGTATCCTTGAAGTGGCTGGCTTGACTCTGAAGAAGCTGGGGTGACCATGTCTGACAGGGAGCTCTGGTGTGGGCTGGGCTGGTCCATGAGATCACGAAGAGTTGGAAGCGACTGAGCAAATAAACAACAACAAAGCTACCAGTCATTCAGAGCTTCTTGCTCCATTATTGAGACATCCTTTCAAGCTTTTGGGATAGAGATTGTGGGAAGGCATCAAAATGCACTTTGTGAGGCTTTTATCGCTCATCTTCTTTTTCTTGTATGACTTAAAATGGAACAGGTGATAGCATAATGTGCAGAACACAAATTTCTCCTAGGTTGGTCAGGAAAAACTGCTGGTTGTTATCTTGGAAATTGGAGCTAGAGCTTTCTTTAATTTAAATGTCCTGGGTATATTGTTTGGGGAAAAATAATGGAGACAACAAGATGTTGTTAAGTGGAAAGAGTGGCTACACATTCAAAGCATATAAACATAGAGCTTGTTTTATGACTCAGTATACTTTCAGGGTAATACAATCACCCAATTACATATTCAAACCAGATCTCATTTGAGTGCTTTATTTGCTTCCTCCCTGGATGAGCTTATTTTGCCAATTTTATAGCTAGAGATAGGCCTTGAGATAGGGTTTAGCTCTCACATTCAGCCTGGTCCATTACTTATTCTTGCAATAATCACATGTGCAATCATTTTCTGATTTTGGACAATATTTCTTTCCATTTTGTTTTGAGAACAAGAATATGAGGAGATTTCTGCCTGATTTTCATAAACTACGAAATTCATGGTGGTACAGACTCTCAGTTGAATGGCAACCTTTGGAGTCCCTTCTGCCCCCATTATAACGTTTAAGGGGGAACTATCGAGCAAACAACTGAATCTCAATATTTGCTATATAGTGCAGTCACTTTGATGGTAAATCACCACAAATAGTCCTCAAACCATTCAAATGGCATTGCCTCATTTTCCTCTTAGCCGTGGTTTCAGCAGCTCTGATGTCATCCATTTTCTCTCCATGTGTCTCTGATTAAAGATGTCATGGGTTTATTTACTACAGAGACATAGTTGAGTCTATCCTCCACTGAGCACTGCCAATCTCTGAAGCTTTTTTCAAAAATATTTAGTTTTAAAACCGTGGGATTTCCAAAACTGTTGAAAGTATACAAGACCTCCAGCTAATGTTGTGGATGGAGAATGTGAATTTCTTTTCTCCTATTGAAGCCTTTCTAGCCCACTGGTTTTCTGTTACTTTCTCTCATTAGAGAGACCCCCCCCAAAAAAACTTACTGACTTTTAATGAACTACAAGGCTTTTTCTGTTTTTGTTGGAACAGACTCACCCTCAAATTATTGCAAAAATTAGAGATTAAGTGGTACCCTTTATCTGTATTACATAATCAAAAATCCCCCAAAATCCAAAGTCTTCACATGAGTGGTAGTGAAACTTGGGCTTTCTGATAGTTTCGTGTACACAAACCCAATTACATATTACTAAAAATGTGTTTAAACTGACCATTAGCATATGTTTATAAGGTATATATTAAACATAAATTATTTATTTAGACTCGAATTCCATCTCATCATGAATATGCAAAGATTCCATTATCTGGGGGAGTGAAATCCAAAATACTTCTAGTCCAAAACATTTCAGATAAGAGATATTCATCCTGTATAAGAATGGCAGAAAACCTCTCTAGTCAAGGATCAGTCTGTGTGAAAAGCGGAAAGTCAATGGGCAACATTCACCTCCCTGTGTCATCTCCATGCTGGGAAAAGAAAATCCATAATTCCAGTCTATTATGAAGCAATTAAGAAAAATAACAATGTTTGCAACCCTGGAGACTTTCAACAACAATTCAAAGTGTTTTCCTGAAGTGTGTTTGATGGGCAACTGACAGTACACTGGGGATAAACATTTCAGGGGCAGAGGGGGAAGCTATGTAGGTCCCTACATCTTCAAAAGGGCTGAGACTTACTGATCTCATTTAAAGTGCCCAAAACATACTGACCCTGTCTGATAATGTGTCAAAGGGATACTTGAAATAATGATTCCTTTGTGAACTTGCTATAATCAATGTGTAGGAAACTTACTTGGCTGAATCCCGCTTCTTTATATTTTATCTTTTACCATCTTTGCATGTAGAAAATTGGACCCAGTCTTTTCCATCAACATGTTAGTTTTCTGTGTGCAGGGATGCTTATTTTCTAACTTCCATCTCTGCAGTCTCAGAGCCCATTGGATTATTTTGACAAATGAAAAAGAAATTTCTCAAATCACCTCCCCCCTCACTACTAAAAGCACAGTTATGATGAAGAAAATGAGGACAATGATGATGATGGCAGTGATAGTGGAGCATCTGTATTTGGTTCTGAAGTCATAAAGCAAATTTATACATTGAGTGGTATGGGCCAGGATTCCAGTTCATTTCAAAACTAGAATTCTGAGCAGGAATTCAAAGCTTGGGCCTCTAGAGTCATACCACCTCATCATACGGCCACTGAAAAAGGTATATGATGCTGCGTCGCAGGATGTGGGGAAGCTGCTGCCGCACGCTTGGCATTGCCTGGCTCCTCCAGCTGTTGATCCCATGGGGGGAAGTGTGGTAAGTGCATAGAGCAAGTGGTTCCCCCATTAAAGTCAATGGCAACATGGAAAGCTTCCCATGTTGCGGTGGTGCACTGGTTCCCTCCCTCCTTCACCCACAAAGCCAGCATGACATTGTAGGCTCTATGGGTGACTAGGGCTAGAATGGCGCATGCTGCCAATTCTAGCCCCATGTGACAAGGTCATTTGTTTGATGTGCAAAGCACTACACCATACTGACTCTATATTTATTAAATTTAATGAATTAAAATTATGATCTGAAAAGATTTTGGGGAGTTTTGTACATGTCCATTTTCTCCTCTTTTTAGGGTGACCAGGAGCAAAAAGGGCAGGACTCTTTAGTGTTTTGTAATGTCTCTCATCTCTTTCCCATTTTCCCTTCCTCTTTCTCCTACTTAATAAAACATAAAGTAAATGAAAACAATATTGTTATTGTGTTGACATGTCATAGCTTGAGAAAAAAGTCTTTGTGGGTCCCAGCTGACTGTCTTGAAGACCAGCTCTTTTTATTCAACAGAGCAGGTTAAAATTTAGAAGCACTGAAGTCTCATGCACTTGAATCATCAGTTTCAGAGGTGTCTGAAAAGCATCAGCTGTCTGGTGG
This sequence comes from Anolis apletophallus, assembly GCA_030556195.1. NCBI lineage: Eukaryota > Metazoa > Chordata > Lepidosauria > Squamata > Anolidae > Anolis > Anolis apletophallus. Next base: position 62,180,882 of record JARBWK010000003.1, on the reverse strand, counting down.
CAAGTATAAACAGGAGGTACATTGCATTCTTCAACTCCCGGAAAGTACCAGGCTCTCTGAGAGCTTTTCCTGGGCTCCATGGCTTCAGGGCCCCTCTATTAAGCTACTTAAGTAAAAATGTTTCAGATCATAAGCCAAGTGCTAAGCCAGTACATCAGGCATCTTCCTTATGTTTGCATCCTCATCTAAAGAAACTTCTCTTCATTTCCACTCCTTTATAACCTTCCCTCAGATCAGCTCATCAGGAAAAACAAAACTACTTTATTTAAAAGGGCCAATGCCTCCCACTGGATTAATTTCCATGTTGTATTTTCCAAAGGCTACCACGGCCATAATCACTGAGTTGTTGTGTAGTTTCCAGAATGTATGGCTATGTTCTAGCAGCATTATCTTCTGATGTTTCACCTGCACCTGTGACTGGAATCTTCACACATTTTTCTTTGATAATTTGGAGAAAATATGGGATATAAAGGAGGAGGAGGTTCACAAAATCAAATTGTTATCGAAAAATCGACCCTCCTCCTCTAATAACAACTATATATTTATAACATATTTTTACAGATGCCAGCTGGGTCTCAGCCCCAGGCCAACATCAAATATTCCTGGGAACATACAAACCTTTTAATTTTCTCATATGTCTTGATTCAGGTTTATGATTTATTAATAAACAGAGAGGGGAGAAGACACATATATACACAAAAACTGGGGTACAACCATAGGCATATTCCTGGGTGCTCAAAGCCACTTGATACATAATGTGCTTGGGAAACTGTTAGGAAACGGGATATCCAGGAAGCCCTAACACCTTAATCTGATCAACTCTTCAGTTGTGATTCTGAGGAAGCCCTGGAGGAAGGATTAGGTTGTGACTATTGACCTTTCCCTCACCTCCCAAGCCCCATCCTCTCTCAGCCTCAAGAGAACTAAAAGTAAAAAAGACAAAATTCTCTTAACCCTGTCACCCCAAGGAACACCCACACACACACATACACACACACACAATCATACATTTCTTTAATTAACAAAACAGACCCACATCTTTTTCACTGGGTGTCTCTTTCCTTTTTTCTTAACTTTTTCACCTGTTGCAAAACTTTGGACAATCAAACTGCCAGCTCCAAATATGTCACCATTCTGTTTCAACAACTGAGCTTTCTGTACAGTGGACTAGTGACCCAATATTATCAAATATCATAACCTATTGCTTATGTGACTTTAAACTATGTGGCTATCTTAAGAAACAACACATATTCTTCCAGGGGACTCCCCTCTAAGAGACCGCTTGCCAGCAACCTCTAGGACCCAGAAATCATCAAGGACTTTGTTTATCCACTTGGTTGACTTTCTGGTTTCCCAAGCCTCACTCTTTGTGTAGAGATATTCCAAACTTCCAGAATTCATTAGTACTAAATACCATTTTTTCCAATCTGGACAATGGGGCACATGCCCCCAGAGGCGGGCATAAAGATAAACTAATATTAAATCCCACCAATCCCAACTGTTCTCTCTTCCTATCCAACCTAGTCTGTGATGTCAAAAGAAAATTTTAGCCAATGAAAAGGCAGACTCTAAGAAGCACATTTCCCAACCAACCAGGGGAGGAAATGGGAGGTTTGAATAGCCAAACTTTGTAAAATGTGCTGCACTTTTCTATATGAGTTATTCCAGTTCTTTTGGCGATTACGCTGTTCTGTCATCCATCTGGCCAGGTGAATAAACCTCTGTCATTGCCTTCAACTCTGGTCATGTTTTTCCTGGCTTTTAAAGTAGCATGGCATGCCAAGCAACATACCTACCCTGCCCCCTGGTGGCAGATAGTGAATTTCAGTAACAAAATGTCACATATAGTCATTGTGAAATCAACAATTTCATGATAATTCAAAGATGACCAGATGAATCCCAAGTTGACCTGTTGAGAACAGAAGTGTTGTATCTAGTACTTCATCTTCAGTTCTGTCATCCTGCAGTACACAAGTGGTAGCAATTTCCTTAGGCAGTAAATCCCACCAGGCAGATCCTTCTTTTTACTATGTACCTCCACTTACATCTATTGTGGGTCTGTGACTTACCTATGTATCTGTGTATTAGAGATGGAAATACATTTTATTGCACTCAAAAGATTAAGCAAGAGAAGCATTTTTCTCCTTCTGGAATTACAACAACAACAAACAAACAAAAAATGTATACCTTGTCTGGAACATTTATAAAGTTGTGAAACATACAGGACATTTCCAATAAATAAAGAGTGAGCAAATTAATGTCCATATTTCAAAATGCAAAGTCCTAAAAGGAAGGGGATACCTCCCACAAAACATGCTTCAGTCTACTTAACTATGAGCCATCACTTGTTGTATGAAATCTGCTGTAGCAAATTTATGATAATTTAATTAATTAATTATAATTCCGGACAATCCAAAATCCAGGTTTTGTCTTCACCTGACATCCACAATGAACATAATCTTCTCTGGTTTCAGAAGATAACCATGATCAGCAATTTTTAATATATGGATGAGACTTCCCAAGGAACACTACAATTCCCTATGGGTATTTCCTGATAGCTCTCCAGGTATTGTTGCATTCCAGGATTATTGTAAAATGAATGTGAGTCAAAACTGGCATGATCGTGAAAAGGATTAAAGCAGCATTAGGTTGCATTATTGGAAACATAGTCGGACATTGATAAGAAATCATAGCTTCAAATGTTTTGCACTACATGGACAAATCTGGACCATAATCTACTGCATATTAGAATATTTTGTACATTTCACTCCTATGTGTTGGATTCCCCCAAATCTAATGCTGCTTATTTTTTGGTTCTATGAAGTATCTTACAAAAAATATGCAACAAAGTTCTAGACAGTCATTTATGTAAGACGAACATATCAAATTCAGTCTACAATTTTCTGAGGTTATAAAATGTTAGGTTTTTAACTATTGCCATTTGCTTGTGTTTACAGGAAAGTTAATTTTTATTTGATAATTGAACCGCTTATGTTTCATAGTAGAATCCACTTCTTGAGACTCTCCCTTATAGCATTGCTGCATATATGCCGCTGCCGCCGCCCCCCTCCCCATGATTGTCCCAAACATACAAGGGCTATGCATGAAAAGCAGGTGGCTGTCACAGAAGGTAATCAAACAGAAGGTCATTTCCCCCATCATCCCCACTCCAGCCCCTGTTCCTGCTTCTTACTTTGCATCTCTCTATTTCAGCTGGGAAGTGCATGGAAATCAACAGTCAACCCAATGACATTACAAAGGACAGTACAGTCTAGGTATGTACTCTATTTATTATTTTCAGGATTTTACCCCGCTCTTCTCAACCCCCGAGGGGGGACTCAGAGCGGCTTACAGCAGGCACAATTCGATGCCACATCAACAGCGTAAAAACCCCAAACCCCACAACCCATTAAAACATTAAGGCATTAAAATACAATCCTCAACACATCTACAATCATTCCAATTAAAACAGTATTCAACCCTAGAAACATTGACCCTCTTCCTCCCTCCCATTAAAATTCCGTCTCACATGCTGCCTAGTGCTGGTGAGGGAATGCCTGATCCCAGAGCCAGGATTTCACCTTCTTCCTGAATGTCAGGAGGGATGAGGTGGACCGCATCTCCGTAGGGAGCGCATTCCACAGGCGGGGGGTTTCCGAACTGTCTTCAAAGGCAGCCCCACGTGAAGTGCGTTGCAGTAATCTATTCGGGATGTGACCAGAGCGTGGACGACCGTAGCCAGATCAGACTTCCCAAGGTACGGGCGCAGCTGGCGCACGAGTCTCAACTGTGCAAAAGCTCCTGGCCACCGCTGAGACCTGGGGTTCCAGGCTCAGCGCTGAGTCCAGGATCACTCCCAGCTGCGAACCTGCGTCTTCAGGGGGAGTGTAACCCCGTCCAACACAGGCTGTAACCCTATACCCTGTTCGGCCTTACGACTGACCAGGAGGACCTCTGTCTTGTCTGGATTTAGTTTCACTTGCTAGCCCTCATCCAGTCCGACACAGCAGCCAAGCACCGGTTCAGGGTCTGGACAGCCTCCTTGGTGACAGGTGGGAAGGAGTGACAGATCTGGACATCATCTGCGTACAGATAACACCTTACTCCGAAACTCCGAATGATCTCTCCCAGCGGTTTCATGTAGATGTTGAATAACATCGGGGACAGAACTGAACCCTGAGGGACTCCACAGGACAACGGCTGTGGAGCCGAACAGGTGTCACCCAATGACACCTTCTGGGTACGACCTTCCAGGAAGGATTGGAGCCACTGCAATGCAGTACCCCAAGCCCCCATATCTGCAAGGCGACCCAGAAGGATACCGTGGTCAACGGTATCGAAAGCCGCTGAGAGGTCCAGCAGAACCAACAGGGACACACTCCCCCTGTCAAGTTCCCGGCGTAGATCATCTACCAAGGCGACCAAGGCTGTCTCAGTCCCATGCCCCGGCCTAAAGCCAGACTGTGCCGGATCCAGATAATCAGTGTCTGCCAAGAACCCCTGGAGTTGCGAAGCCACCACACGTTCCATGACTTTGCCCAAATAGGGAGATTGGAAACTGGCCGATAGTTCACTAATTGAGTGGGGTCCAGTGAAGGTTTCTTCAACAGCGGTTTTATAACAGCTTGCTTTAAGCTGGCTGGAATGGTGCCTTCCCGAAGGGAGGCATTAACCACCACCTTCACCCACTCTGCCAAACCCCTCTGGCTTCCTTGATCAGCCAGGATGGGCAGGGGTCTAGGATGCATGTCGTGGCCTCGCTCTCCAAGGATCTTGTCCACATCCTCAAGCTGAACCAATTGAAACGAATCCATCAAAACCGGACAAGCAGGTGCTCGTGTCACATCCTCAGAGACTGCCGTAAAGTGGTATCGAAATCGGAACGGATCAGAGCCACCTTATCCGCGAAGACCTTAGCAAACTCATCACAGCGTGCCGCCGAGCCGTCGGGGGATCTCGCACTGAGGCGGATTTAAAAGACCCTAACGACTCGAAACAGTTCCGCTGGGCGGTTCTTCGCGGCGGCCACCTTGGCCGCAATAGATGTTTTTTGTGCGGCTTTTATTGCAGCGTCATAGGTCCTCAAATATGAGACCAGGGCGCCTGAGCTGATCCGCTCCGTTTCCTACGCCCACACGCACTCTAGCCTCCTCTTTTTCGCTTCATTGCTGCCAGCTCCTCAGTGAACCAAGGAGCTGGTTTAGCTCGGTTACTCAAGAGGGGACGTTCTGGAGCGATCGTGTCAACAGCCCTTGTCATCTCCCTGTCCCAGAGTGAGACAAGAGCCTCGACAGGGTCACTTACCGAGGAGGCGGAAAATCCCCAAGAGCCGTCAGGAATCTGCTCGGATCCATAAGTCTCCTGGGGCGGACCATTCTAATAGGTCCACCACCCCCATGGGAGGTGGAAAGGCCCAGTGAGTCTAAACTTGATCAGGTGGTGGTCGGACCATGGCAAAGGAATGATGGTCAGTTCCTCCACTCCGCCACTTTCATCCCATCCCTGGCAGAAAACCAGATCTAAAGTGTGTCCAGCACTATGGGTGGGACCCGATATTAACTGGGACAGGCCCATGGTTGCCATGGCGGCCATGAAGTCCTGAGCCGCTCCTGATAGAGTGGTCTCGGCATGGACGTTGAAGTCTCCCAGCACGATGAGCTGCTGAGACTCCACGGCCAGGCCCGAGACCACCCAGCTAGCTCAGGTAAGGAGACTGTAGTGCAGCGGGTGGTCGGTACACTAACAGAATCCCTATCCTGTCCCGGTCACCAATCCTTAGGGCGACACATTCGAACGTGGTTGACTGTGGGATGGGGCACCGGGTCAAGGGGATGGAATCCTTATAGATCACTGCGACTCCCCCTCCCGCCCTCCCGGTCTCGCTTGGTGCTGTACGGAGTAACCCGGTGGGCAGAGCTGGGAGAGATTAACCCCCCCAGCCTCGTCCAACCAGGTCTCCGTTATACAGGCCAGGTCAGCTTGTTCTTCACGAATTAGATCTTGTATTATTGTTGTTTTACCATTGACTGACCTGGCATTAAACAGCACCACTTTCAACCGGGAGGACCGCCTTCCTCAGTACTCAGCTTAACTTTGTCAGGAGCCCGATTTAAATTTATCAATGTTCTTGCACAAATTTTTGGCCGAATTGGAATTTTATGACGCTCTCGCCCAGGTCGAATTAGTGGTTTAGATCCATCACAAATTCTAGGCCGAATCCGTACTTTGGGTCTCCTTTCCCGCATCTTCCCCCTCCCAGTCACCACCCCGATAGGACCCCCGCCCGGGAACCATCCCTCCTGCATACTCCCCTCTCCTGATTCGGTGCACCCATATATGATGAAAACCTCTTTCCTGTGACCCCTCGCACCTGTGACTTCCCCCACCCTGCAAGTTGTTAAAAACTGTTAACAATGCACAAAGTGCAAGTGCCAGTGTAACGCGAGTTGATATTCGTCGAAGCATAGGTGGCCAAGAAGTCAGTAATGGCCGTGCAGTGCAAAAAGGCCGTCGGCCCCTAAAGTGCGAGTCACAGTAGGCACTAAGTGCAAGGCACGATAAGCGCCACAGTTGTAAAGTGCGAGTCAGAGTAAGCACCACGGTTCTAAGGTGCGAGTCACAGTAAGCACCACAGTTCTAAAGTGCGAGTCACAGTAGCACCACAGTTCAGGTCTCGTCCCAGTCTTAGGCACTAGTAGCAACAAATAGCAGCAGTTGATGGAGTTGGCACACAAAGCCTGAACACAGTGTCTGGGGCTGAGATTGAAAAGGGTGTCAATTTCCAGTATATCAGGTGTTTGGCACCTGAGGTAGAAAATCCCAGAAAGGCTTCTTCTCTTACCCGGCAGCAAAATACAACAATCTCTTATCTATAAAAGTTAAAGTATGTCTATCTGTTTGTCTGTATCACAAAGGTTATGCATCCTTTGTAATGTCATTGGGTTGGCTGTTGCTAGGTGCAAAATTTGCTGTTTCTTTCTGTGATGTCACTGGGAAAAAGGTGACATGTAGGGGAAGGAAGGCAGGAAGGAAGGAAGACTGGAAGGAGCCACAAAGAGAGCCATGTTGCTATGGAGGCATTGTGAGGTAGGCAAAGTGGCCCTCTATGATATCCCTTTTAAAGAAAGGTGACATATATTAAGGGAAGGGATGAAGGAACCACAAGGAAAGAGGAATTGGTATGAGGGGAGGAAAGAAAGAGAAAGGTGGGATAAAAGAGAGGAGCAGTGCCCCCCTGACACCCAGGCAGTGGTCCCAACAACACCTGGGCAACAGTGTCCTGGTTTTTCATGATACTCAAACTCTGCTACCTCTTTGTTCTGAAGAACACTTTGACCTCTGGTTTTCAGAGGCTGGAAGTAACATGCTCCACTTCACTATATTTCACCAATTTCAT